>CAKAEH010000400.1:0-132895 GCA_916381525.1 Cercopithifilaria johnstoni
TAATGAGTGATAAAAGCATAACAATAAAAGGCTAGTTCGGTAATGTATCCCACCCAATATGAACAATTTTATATATTTCGGCACTTAAGTCAATGAGATAGAGAGGAACGGACGGAAATACGCATAGAAACACAAACATATGCTTTCTTTATCTCTAATTTATTTCAATTTTGTGTCCAACTTCCTGTACCACTATGAACAATACTAGCAATTATATCACCGAATACATAAATAGACATGCACATTAAGGTTTCATATCTGAATGCAACCTTAGTCAGGCTGTCCCGTAGCGATCTACGGGAATTGCTTATTGTACCAATTTAGCAACGCAGTTGAATGAAATAGATAACTTTAATGCATGCCTGTAATCAGCAATACTTCTGATAAATTATCATCATCTAGCAAAATAGAAAATTTTCAAATGACTCAAAAAAGCTTTAATAGATTGAACTAGCCAACAATTTACTGAAAGATTATCCCGCACTAAGAGTACTAGGAGTGCAGCCAATCCAAAATCGTCTTATAAACCTAAACCTTTTATTGATGCCAATTTATTTATTTTTACAATAAAAATTGTTGAAGATAGGGATAAAGTAAGAAATTTAAAAGAAATGAAATGTGTGAAATGAAAGTACAAGAGGAAGGCTGGCAGGCTATATTAACACACTCATAAAAGGAATGATTGAAAAGGATGGATGACATGGGAAGCCTTTAATTTAACTTTTTTCATTAATTAATAAATGTTTATCATTCTAAAGTAAGCCATTCAATATTGATGTGGATATTATACATAAGCTCACTCTGTGAGCATTTAAGGCAAAAAGTATTTCCATTATTAAACTATCATTTTCAATGTTAAATTTCGATTCCTCAGATCTAATTAAAAAGCTTTAATTGAGACAAGCGGACTGAACAGCAATAGTAATAAAAGTGTTTAATGTAAGTACATTTCCTCCTCGTTAATCGTTTTTAAGTGCTGCAGAAATTTTTGTATGATTCAATGATTGATGAAAAGTTCAAGAGATCTGTTCAGGAATTAATCTTCAAAAAGAAACTATTTATGGATTAGAGCTTCTTTCTTAGAATTAAATAAACGATTGCTCTCATCAAAAACAAATGCCTAACAGTAGCTTTTTGGAAATCAAAACATTATTTGGAGAAATAAGGAAATGGATTAGGGATCTGGAGAGGTAGATGAAAGTAAAATAGATGAAGTTCACTTTAATACTACGGCCTACTTATTCCAACAATTTTTTCTTTTAATTTCAAATAATCTCTTCCTTTTCTTTTCCTTCACTCCTTTCATTTCGTACTCTTTAGGAGAAAAAATTTCGTTCTTTAAAAAATTTAGAAAAAACCAATCGAACAATTCTGTTCGTATATCTCCACGCTTATTCAATTGTTAACAGTTCAAATCGTTTGATCTTAACTTTAATCATATAACTGTGTCCTTACAACTACCTTCCATCATTTGTTTAAATCTCCTGTAATTACATATGCCTTGCAATTAATTAGATGCGCACTTATTCCCATCTGGAAATTTGAAAACAATTGATCACAACTCAGTGTAGGACATACAGCTTACTAAAATGCGATCATAGTGCAGTGGTCAAATAATTTTTGTCCGTACCATTTATTAAAATTATTCGACTGCTAATAATTTCAGGTCATTTAGTCTTCACTAGCATCGGTAATTCCGATATCCGAAAATCTCTTCGTTACAATCCAGCACCCTCAATCTTTTCCTACTACTGTAATCGGTACAATTTTATAAGAGTGTATGAAAACTGAAAGAAAATTTCTACATAAAATACTTCTTTTTATTAAACGAGCTTTTCAATAATTATAAATAAAATGCTTTCAATAATTATAAATTTGCAAAAACTGAAAAAGTGAAATTTGAAGGGAAGCATATAGCAGAATGAACAGTTAGTTGCTCATACGAATAAAATTACTGCTATTTTAATTAATTTTGCAAAAAATTGTGTCCTTATTTTAATAGTAACTGCTTACCCTATACCTTTTTCTATGCCACCTCCTACTTCTTCTCAACCTTCATAGCAATTAATTTTCCTCGCCTCTCTTTTTTAATTAAAATAAAAACTTTCCACTCTCCTATTTGATTTATTTTCGTGCAGCGCCTATGCAAAATTAAGTGAAGGTAAGAGCGCTTTAGAACAGAGGGAATTTGGGAGCAGCAATAATAATTCTTCTCGGTGGCTAGCTTGCTTGGTCAAAGAATGATCAATTTAAGAAATGAGCAATAATTAAATTTTCAAGCATTCATATTTCTTTTCCTTCTCTTTCCTTCATGTTCTAAAATGGTAAAATCAAACATCTGCAGAAGCTTCGTTCTCTTCTCATATAGATTTATTATGTTGATTACTTGAATCATTTAAAATTATAAAGGCAAAACCTTCTCTTTTACTGATAAAATGAAAGATGTTCAGTTGCGCTAAAGATATATGAGGTTCAGAAGTAGAAATTTGAGTGAAGCCTTCTATAATAAATATAAATTACTCACACATTCTATATTTATTTATGTTTACTTTTATTATATATATTTATTTATCTTCTTTGTTTTTATTAATATCAATTCAACAAAGCCATTTTCTAATTTAAGAGTGAACATGGAATTGAAATTTATTTTTATTGAGAATGAAAAGCCTGACGACGTCAGCAATTTTCTTTTCTTGGCTTGGGAATGAATAATAATTACAAATAAATTCTTGTAACTTGATAATTTTGGATTATAAAATAATACTTCCTATCTTCTGAAATTTATAACTGTTTCGAAACTTTTTCTGAAAAAATGAATGTACTTATGATGACGGGGTAAGACAGATGGTAATTTTCTATCTACTACGATGTACAGTCCAGTCTTAACCAAACATTAAAAGTCATTTAAATTACGAGCATTAAGTCATTTTTACTGGTTGAGATCTCTACCAAACTTGTGAATCACTAGCTTCTACTCCCATTCAATAAATTTAAGAAGAAATTGGGATGTGAACTTCGGATCTTTTTGTCGAATTCAAACTTTATACACTACCTGAGAAATTGACATTCAAGAAAATAAATTTTCACCTGGATTTTCGAGTCCGACAAATTTTGAACAATTTCTATCTTCATATATCATATTGACGAAGTAGCAAGATCTGCTAGACAGTACTGCCAGAAGATAATGCCACATAAGTGACCGGTGGAAGTTTAAGAACAATAATGACACTATTAGAGAGTTTGTTTGATACCGTCACCACTTTTAAAGCAGCAAGAGAAACTCCGCACAAAAAAGATCAGAAGACTCCTGCATACCCTTAAACGAAATGTACTTAGTTCACTTAATTCATTCGTTTGTTGAAGTGTGAATTGCCTGAGTTGTTAATGGATTAGTAGCGAACAACGCATTGAAAATGCAGAAATTAATTTGCCTAAAATGCAAAATTATTATCCAGTAATAGAAGACTGAAATAATGGTGCCATTGGTAGTTCTGAACTGCAAACATGGACGAAAAAGAGGAAGTTAGCAACGCAAAAGGATATCAAAGTGGAGACGAGGAGACACTGAAACAAACACTATTACTGCAATAGCAGCTCTCCCTTGTACTTGTAATTAAGAATCCACCTTAATGCAATGCTTCGAATGCGGCGGACTAGCAAGTTTGAAAAATAGAGTGAACGTAAGTAATGATACTGCGATATGAAAAGTTATAATCATGTCATCACTGCTGCATATACTGCGTTACTCCATATCTCACTTCTTTGCAGTATTAATACAGGAGATGAATATTTGCCACTAGAAAAGGGAAATTTAAATGAATTTTACTGAATTTAACAAGGGGTAATCTAACATTTAATCAGCAGTAGCATGAATTTACACTCGCAACAATACAAATCTCCATAAATACAAAATAATTTCATTTCTTTTTATGTTAAAATAAGTGCATATTAAGTCATATATGCTACCCTGTTGCTTGAAGACTAGCTTCCAAAGGAAATTTATATCCGTCTACTGCAGAATGTTCACTTGTTATTCAATGATAAGGATTAAAATTATACACAAATTTTATTTCCTATGATCAGCACCAACACTTTCAGAAATACTGCGAAAACCATCCCGAGCAAGGCATTCCACCAGTTCCCGTTTTATTCGTCCTATAACTGGAAAACCTGAAAATGAACATCCGGTAAAACAACAGTTCGAATTTTTTTAGAATTTTAAGAAATATTTTAATAAATTTAAAACCTATAATTTTCATTAATCGAAATATATACTTGGACGTGCCGAAATCCTTTCAACAACTGCGTATGTAACATTCCACAAACTCTTTTCAAAAAAAGTCTACCGAAACAGTATTGTAAGAGCTATAACTTTTTACTGTATTAAAAAAAAGAGAATCATGAGCTGAAAGGGGTGGGGTGAAATGGGGAGAGGGGATTGAGAAGGAAAACGGAAGAGCATAGAATTCCAAAATTAATTTGTCCTCACTTTCCCAGTTACGCCTCATATGTTACGCCCATGCATTAAATTGGCTGTAGACAAACGCCGCCGACAACATATATACCGCCAACTATGATACATGGGTATTTTTTCATCACTCAAATGTATTTATGAATTACATTATACACTGAGTTCCCATCACTCGAAAACATTTTTAAAAAAAAATTTTTTTTGAGTCTTTTCTAAGCTTTTGGATCTTTCTCAAGCATTAAAAGCAACAATTATTAAAATTATGCTGAGTCTGATTAGAAAGAAGTTATAAGGGAAAAAAAATTCGCATCTGAAAAAAATTTCAAAAAATCTACATATTATAAACTATTACATGCGAGAAACGATATCACTTTTTCCTAAAAAGAACTTGTTCTAATATATAATACCAATTAACTAAAAGCTATCAATGGGGAAACGATGATATCCCAAGCGCCTTTGTATCATCATATATATATTCACTTAACTACTATACGAAAACTTCGTTTTCGTAGCGTATAGTAGTTAAGAATTGGGAGAATTATTGTAAGGAAAACATCAAAGCAAATTTTTTTTGAAATCAAATATTAAATAGCAATAAAATATACTAACACCCCACTAAATTTAATAAAAAAAGGTTTGCCGCAAAAGACAACAAGGATATCCAAGCTCTTTCATAGTGAAATTTGTGAATTTTAAAAACAACTAAACAACTGCATCGCAAAAAATAGCCACACTGCGACAATATAATATTCAGTAATTCAGATATTTTATACAAAATATCGCAGCAGCAACAATATAAATACACTGGCGCCTGGAAGCAGTATATTAATAAGAATATTTCCTATTACCATCGAAAGGGATCGGACAAATACCATCGAATGTAAATTTTCTTCTAAAAATGAAGCTAGACATAATCTGAAACAATAGTTTTATATCTTATCTTGATGAAGAAGCGATGAATAAAGCTGCAGGAGACTTGCTCCAGCTCGAATTTTCTCATATGCATCTTCACCAGACGATATACCTCCGCATCCGATGATCGGAATTTTACCATGTGATAAACTATAAAACTAAATCAATTAAAAAATCCTATTCCAATAGCATATATGTCATAGCACACTAAAATAAGAATTCTAATGATTTCCAAGAATCATACAAATTGTAGAAACATCACTGAACTAAATTAAAGTGCATGTTTTGTTTTGCTTTCAACAAGTGCAAATATTTAAAAGGTAATTTTAATGGTTACACCTCAATGGAACTAACCCCTGTGTCAAAAAAGTTTCAAAGATACCTGTAAACATTGCGTATGCAGTCTGTACTTATATCTCGTAGTGGCTTTCCACTCAAAAAACCATCTTTCAGTACCATAGTTTGAAGATTTTTCGGATGGCTTGTGGTAGAGTGCGAAATTATGATTCCATCTATACTATATCGTTTGTTTAGCGCTATCTTCAAACTATTATTTTACTGATAGAAGGAGTTGTAGAAAGAGAAATGAAAAATATCCTGAAGATAGAATACAAAGATTTAAAATTTGCCATTTTTGATTTTGATTAATTCTTCAATCGAAGTCAAAGCCAAAATAACAAACCTTGATAATTTTTTTCAAATCTGCGATCGATAAATCAGGTGGGATTTTGATCAGAATTTTAGGCGAGGATCCACTAACCTGTATCATTTGGCTTACGGCAAAAGCAACGCCTTGTAACGCCTGAAATATGTTATTATTAATGACAAAATGAGAAAATTAGAAGATGCTAAAACAAGATGCAGGCATACTGACAATTTCCAGGTCGATGATTTCCTCCGAACCAAATTGACCACCAAAATTTACAACCAAATAATTACTCAAAGGGCCAAAATAATAGGCACCAAGGCTGTAATTCGCTTTAAGCCCATTAAAACTCTGAAAAAAGAGCTTTAAGAAGCTCATTCAATAAAAAATGAGGATTATTTACAAAGAAAAATGTTAAAATTAAAAATATGTACACTTGCATGCCCATCGTCTACCTTCCGTTTTGAAATTACATATATTAATAGTAAAATTATCTTGTATAAACTTAAGCGGATATTCCGCTGGTTCACAAATTCAAGTAACTTCATGAAGACATAAACTCAAGTCAATCCAAAGAGGAATATATTAAGAAATACCAAACGCGATTCCTTATTTCTACGGATATAAAAGTGTATCAAGACGAGATTCACTCGCGAAATGATATTCAAAATTAGCCGAAAATTTGAAAACCAAATATGAAAATAAAATACATATAATCGAAATTAAGCACACCCATAAGAGATATAAAATTGTCATTGTCATCCAACCTCTTTGTTAATCAAAAACTTAATAACGAACTTCATTTCTGCCAATATTCACACCAAGTGGGACATCAGAATTTCGTTCATAAGCTTTTTTAACAAATATATATACAGTAGTCAGTCCTGCACTTTTAAATCTACCGCGACTTACGTATCCCTGAAATATGTGTAGAAATAACATAGATTTTGCCCGAAGATTTGAGAAAACATAAAATTAATCGGCAGTAAATGAATTTCCTTAAAGTTGAAAATACATATTTTCAACTTTAAGCAAATTCATCGTTTACTAGAAAAACCGACATATCCTATCCGAAGAAACTATATAGAACCCTATTAGGGTATACAGAACCGGGTTCTGTATAGTTTCTTCGCATAAAACATGCCGGCTTGATATTAATAATTAATAGAATTTGAAGTTCTAAAAATTCCACTGCCACCGAATCATGCCGTAATGAACCTAAGCGTGAAACGGAATTTGGAACTAAAAATATATCATACTTCATCAAATTTCTGTCAACGCTTAAAATTATTGTTGAAGAATAACAAATTTTATCTTGCATTTCTCTTGCAAAAATTTTTGCTTTGCAAGATTTCTCTGGTCAAAATGAAATTGAAAAAGCTTACTTCATCTCGGAATAAAGATTTAAATACAGCATTAGAATCTTTTTGTGGTAACGGTGTTACGGTGCCTACTTCAATAAAACCAAAACCACTTTTCCGAAAGCCTTTTATTGCTTCAGCGTCTAAAAAAAGAAACTAAAGTAATGGATTCATAACTTCCAACAAGAAAACTATTGGACCTGGATAAGGTAGAGATAATATGAAAAATTAATGCTTTCATTTAAACAACTGCTAGGGTATTCCATCTATATCATTTGCAGGATAGATGAATCGCTAACACTTTCTGATTTCTGAATTCCTTATCAAAGCATCTAAAGAACCATAATTCCAAAAAGTTTTACCCCTATCAAAGCCAGCAGCCAATCCAAGCGGATTCCTGAAGTGCATATTCATTACGTTACAATTAAGTTCCGGATACTCTCGATAACTGTGACCGAATAGCGGTAATAGACGATACTTCGCCAAATAAATACTGAGCTGCACTGTCAGTTCTGGTCTTAGAATGCAATTCAGTAGTGGCATGAACTAAAATTTTGAATCCTAACCATAAAATTTCAGAAAACAAAAAAATTCCTCAAAATTTTTATGCTTTTAGAAAAACTTCATTTCTTATCAAAATTTAGATTTAGGATTGAAAATATTTACTTGTTTCCGCTGAAAGACTTCATTTCCTGTGATGTATTCGATAAATCCATATAACAGTGTAGAAGATGATAGGATAATTGCAGTTGATTTAGTAATATATCTTAAATAAATCTAACATTGAAAGTTGTTAATTCCCAGTTTTTACACAAAATTTTTTGAAATAAAATCTTGACAGCTACTATGGAATATAGTAACAACTCTAAGGAAACACTCACCCCGGTGGTAATTTTGAATACATTCCACCACTAATTAAATTTCTGCTGAATTTCTTCTAAATCGCCAATAAAGCGCTTCAACTATAAGTAGCAGAAATTCGGGTTCATTAGCAAGCGGAGACTCCGTTATTTCACCATTAAATTTCAAGACAACTGCGCTATCAATTTAAATAAAAATTTTCATGAGTATTTTTTTCCAAAATAAAGCAGAAAACCGTGGACTAATTTAGCACCATGGTTGATACCATTCACAATTTAAGCGCTTATTATGAACTTGGGAAAAATTCGATTACTTCTTCCTCAGTAAATTCGTATGTTTTGACAGCACCTTCAACAAAATGTAATGTAAGCACAACTATAGGTTTGAGATTCTCCAAGGCTGTATCACAATCACCGACCAACTAAAAATTACATTTATATAGTTTGAAAAGTACATTACTTGATTAGAGCTTTAACAAATTGCTAATATATAAAATCAACTACAGCTCTTTCCTGTTGACCAAAATTAGTTGAAACCAAAAAGATAACTCACTTACAAAGCTCAGAAAACCTATAATGCTGTGCCCGCTTGGGAATATAGGCATGTTGGACAGATTATGCAACAGACTGATGCCTATTCATTTGAACAGAAAAATATGGCTTCCCTACTGCATAAAAATATTTCGATTTCAAAATTCAACAAATTTCGACACTCCCTTGAAAAGGAATCACCAGAAATATACCAAAGTTCAAATTTACTTTAGCACTCCAACTGAAATCGCGTAAAACTTTCACATCACTTCGTTGAAAACTCGTTGCGTAATAGGATGTAAAGAGACGATTCATCAAAAACCACGCTGCAAAAAGCATGTGCAAGTCGCTGATTACGCAAACATTATAACTTCCAAGTATCATATATTAAAAAAAATCATCTGCTGAAACCTTCAATATTCGTTCATCACTTTTTATAGCTTTCCAGAATTAACATTTACCTACAGATACTCATTACAGGTAAATACTTGCAGTATGTCATTCACATATTGTTATGTATAAAAATTTTACTCATAAGCAAAATACGCTGGGAAATATGACGGTGTTGAATACTGATAAATCGAAATACAACATTATTAAAATGTTTAATCAGAGTTAGGTAACGCCATTTTTGCTTTAATCAATTAATCATTGGAACAGATACAACTTTCGTCAATTAATCACCTCTTCATTATCAAGTCTTAGCTTATGCAAAGTGCAAGCCAAAATATAACAGATGAACATTTCTGCGAACACAATGCACGCAAGAAATCATAGCCAATGCTACTTAATTATATATATATATAAAAATATATATATAATATAACATATAAATGTTGACACTTAAAAAAATTTATACTGTTCGAAAATCTTCAAATTTGAAAATGTTTTTATGGAAGTATCACACATACCGTTAAGTCGTCGAATACAGAAAATTTGCCTTAACATGAAACGAGTAAGGCGAGTTTGAAAAGATGATATAGATAAAGATAAAGATACAACTAATGAAAGTATAATAAAACATTTGCCTGACAAATAAGAATTTTCAGCAAAAACTTTTTGGCCGGACATACTTTCCGAAACAGCAATAAACCAACAAAGATACTTCACTGTTGAGAAATTGGTAATAATTTCGCGAAAATAAGCATAATTACACAATGTTATTATGAAATATTATGATTAAATGATTTATGCCTGAAAACAAAGTTCAAGAGGAATTATTCTAGAGTGTTAAAATAACAAGTATATCTGTTAAAATGGAAGTAAAAGAAACACGTGTGCTAACAAAGTTTTGAAAATTTTTGGCAAAATGTTTCGATATTTTACTGGCTGAAGAAAGTACGGAATTAACATACAAAATTTAAGCACAATATATGAAATTTAAGCATTCTCCATAATAGTTTAGCAAATTCACGAATTAAAGTCAACTGTCAAAAGCATCTGAATCATAAGTATAAGTTGCTCGCTTTATTGATATCGTGATGAAATGTTTTCAATGCGATAGCAAAGAAGTATCACGATGAATTCCTTACAATAATTTTCCAATTTTTCTTTCTCATGGCCCATGAGAATTTCATGCGAAAATTCCTTTCATTCCAATAAAATTTCAACTTCTGTATCACTCACTTTTAATAGCAGAATAAAGCTCAGGCTCATAAAATCAAAAAAAAAATGTTTTAAAAGAATCACCGCAGCTTGGCAAATCAAAAAATCAAAAGAAATGATTAATAAGAACAAATTATTATTAGTTCAATCGTATTCGAACAATATTCGACAGTTTCCGGTAATCCCGTGAGCAGCAACCAGAGCGCTTTGATGGAGAATGCAAATCTACTTCACGTCCGAAATATTTTATCAACCGAGGGTGCAACCTAACAGAAATATAAATATATATAAGAAATGAGAATATTACATTGCGAATGAAAATTTTCGAAAAAAGACGTACCTAAACTGGAATGTAGCATCTTTCGGTTGTGGCAATATTTCTGAAAATTAAAATAATTTAGTAAATCTTGGATAAAACAAGAAAAGAAAATACTTAACGATGCAAATACCTAACGTAATATGAAAAATACGAAATGAAGAACAACATATAGTACTCGGCGCTGTGATAAAGGGAAGAATTTCCACAAGTTTCTAAGATAAATTAAAAACAAAAGTAAATTTCTGGACTTAAATCCAAAGCGATACGTAAACGCCAATTTGTTATTTTAATCTTTGCTATTAGATTGAATAATTTATATTTAGTCAAAGGAAGCAGGAAAAGAATAAGTGAAAAAATAATAATGACTTGATTTGAAAATTTAAATAAAAAGTGATAATGCAAACAGATAGCCAGAATTCAATTCATAAATTTATAAAGAACAAAGAATCACCTTAACACATAGAGTACCATTAAAATGAAAAAGAGAACTGAAAATTAAAGTACTCACCTCCATCCAAATTCCACGAGCCCTGAGCATTAGTTGAATCGAAGGATTCATTAGCATTCATATGTTCAAGCAAGGAAGCAGGTGTAAATGCCCACCGAGCAACTCGGAAAACATTTAACTTACTGCCCATCGATAAAACACTTTTAGGTCCATTTATTGCAACTTTCCCAATGAATGATAAATTGGAACAACGAGAAATTCGAGGAATTAGAGCTAAATCCATACTTCCATCACCAATGCCAGTAAACGGAGCCAGTCCATACGGCGTAAATGGGCTAACACACGGCACTACGCAACATATGATATGACAAAATTCAGTTTGTAAATGAAATGGATAGTTCTTATCGGCTTCAACACTTCTGCAAAAAAATTATTAAATCAGAAAGTCATTAGATTAGGTTACTGTGGAAAACAGTCCTACAGATTAAGTTTCGTGTTCACATTCATCGGTAAATCAGTCACCATAAAAAAGAAACTAGCAAGAGTCACAAAAAGTTGTAAAAAAAACTCCTATTCTGCACGCATTCCGATACGACGAAGTATTCTTCCGGTTGTATGAGGATAGTAAATGAGGTTGCCTTACACAATGCGAAATATAACAACAATCAATACGGTCCACTTAAATAAGGAGGAAAAACCAATAGAAGGTTTATGAAACGATAAAAAAAATACATAATTTAAGTTAAATAATAAGTATAAATGTTGCTACATTTTTCCTATTTTATACCTATTTTTGAAAATCTTTATAATTTTTCTATAATTTAAAAATCACTTGTCACAAATGGAGCACTGATTAGTGCATTTCGGCAAAAGACTTAAGTCATTCTTTTCAGCGGCTTCCGGAATTAAACTAAACGATACACGACCAAAATAAGCAGGATTGCGCAGTGTTGTTCGTAAGGCTGAAAATGTAATATGAAGTGGAAAAATAAACACTAAAAAACACCTAAATGATGAGAGCATAAAATTCAATATCATCAAATTTAAAATATACCGGAATATTGATATCTTAAAGGTCCCATCCATCTGTATCGCTCAGAATCGGCTAATACATCACCAAGCCAACCATATGAAATTGCATTTGCAGATATGCGCATGAGATCATCGCCTCTGTGAACCGTGCACACATCTACCGAACATGCACTACCTGACATGGATTAGGAATGCAAATCCTGTTTAAGCTATGGTAAAAAATAAACAATATTTTAATTTTTAATATTACGAAAGTATTCCAGTTTTTTCCGAAATCTTTATTCTTCATTTCCGTAGCAAAGTTCATTCAAATTTGGAAGAAAGAAACCAAATTTTTTGCTATACAAATCAAAAACAGCAACCTCTTTGTTTTATTTCAAAAAGAATATTTTATCTCTAAAACCTACCGAGCGCGATATGTATAGCAGCAGTTGGGCAATCACTAGTGCCATGAACGGAAGAAACAATGGAATTTGCAGAACCAGCACCAATTATACCAAAACGCATTCGTGGCGTCTTTAAAACATCAATGTTAACATCAGATATATCTTTTCCTGTTTCTTCTTGCGTCCTAAAAATTTCAAAAATACCACTTGTATTTGGAAAACTGCATAGAGCGGACAACCGATATTCGATAAAAGGTGAGTAGCTAAAAAGACTCATTTCATGCTTCAATAGACAAATTTTTTAGTGCACTGTATTTGTGTTTGAAGAAAAGTGCAAAAACTTCAGAAAAAGGAATATATAAGGATCATACAAATGAATACACAAAAACAGATGAAAAACCCACTTAAATCAATCAAAATAAAAAAGTGCAACATAAATAAAGATTCAAATTTGCTCATAAAAAAACAACAAATCTAGCTTAAAAATGCAATGGGAAAATTTTGAAATGGGAAAACCATTCCTGCTAAAATAATATTAATTTACTTAAACTTAATTTAATAAAACATCGTCTATTCTTATTGTGGCAAGTTCTATCAAGAAAAAATATGAATTTCTGCCATTTTCTTTAAAAGTGAAAAAATAGTGCTAATCAGGAGACAGATTATTATTCTGTCACCAACTAATTAAATTCTAGAGATGATTACACTGTCAAAGGGATAATGATCAGAGAATGGTATAAAACAGAGCTGCACAGCTACCGTACATGCACGGATTTGCTTTTGAGGAATACCTGCAAACGATAGCAGAGAGACATTCATTGAAGAGACCGTCACCACCCACCGAAACAACACCATCAACCTTTCTCCATTGTGAAGAATCAAGATGTTTAAGGAAATCAAAAGCATGATTTGCACGTTGTGTCATTACTACATCACACTGAATATCAGCCATTTCCAAAATTTTGGCCACCTGAAGTCCTTCCTTCATGATGAATTCATCTTGTCGTAATAAATATACTTCAAGACTTCAACTCACCATTAAATGTTAAATCTTAGAGGATAGTAATAAAACCAAAAAGACAAGAAAAATGAGAAACTATTTAGCAAATGCAAGCAATTTCAAAAATTTAAACCAATTCGTCTACCTAAAGGTAGTGCTTTACCTTTTAAAAAGCAATAACTGCAGTAAAAAATCTGAATGAATTCATAAATAACAATGACTATACATATAAGTCCTTTTTTGAAGAAAAATAAATGTTACCTGATTTAAATAAATTTTTTTGGCTTTGCCCTTACCACCAAACGGATTCACAAATATCAACAATGTTTTTGGTCTTTGCTCCAATTCTAAAATATTAACTCTAAAACATTGTCCAACTCTAAATGAATTTAAAATAAAAATGAAAAAAAATTTCCTAATATTAACAAAAACTTTTTTTTGTTCGCTCTAAAAATTTTTTAAACATTTAGAATCTAATCACTTTTAGTAATAGTAACCAATATTACATAATAGTGCAGTGATACTAGCCAATATTACGCTCAAGTCATGGTTTCTATACTGCATACCATGAAGAGAAGAGTCCAAAACATCCAACCATAACTTTTTATCAGTGGTGGTAGTAAATAAAGCGATAACTGTACGGATACGCCAATGAAGTTTTCTGCTTTTTTCAGCGAAATAAAAGTACAAATGATTTGGAGTATCGACTTGCTTCGCATTCTTCAATAATTTAAAATTATGTGAATTGTAAATCTACTCTGCTTAGATAAAGTCGACAATTAGCACCACAGATGCAGTACTGATTTGCTTGATACGCAAAACGTCTTTTCTGAGGAACTGAGTCATAATAACTTGGATTTATTTGAAATTCCTTGTCCATAAGCGTATTATCGTTTGATGAATAATATTATGAGATCCCGAGTTCATTTCATTTTATTTTTTGGTCCGGAAATGTTAATTTTCCTTGTCCAAAACAATGGGAAGGCATTCAACGCAAGAGCTTCACAGTAGTGAGAGTCATGGTATACACGGATTAAGGTTAGCACGAAAATTACATGAAATATCCTTTCGAAACTAATAATGAGATATTGATTCTAATTACAAGAAAACGAATGAGTGAAAAACATAAAATACATATGAAAATATTTAATATCTAGCTTTTTCTACTTCTAAATTCCAGGTGAAATGGACATATTATTCTGTAGTCCATCAATGATTCTGTATCATTTCAGTAAAGTAACAAACTACGAAAACAGTGCTCACCTTATTCAAATCATACGGCAGGCCTCGTCTCATAATAATTGGCGTGCCCCGGACACAAATTAATTCATTTAAATCTTTCGACATGCTTCGTTGTTTCTTTTCATCACCTCTTAAAATCGATTTACGTATCATATTTCATGACAACTTACTCTGGACTTTCCGCATTCCAATAACCTTCTAACATGAGTTAAACTGATTGAGCAAGAAGCAATCAAATATATAAATATATAGTATGTTTTAGATAAGATTCGGATCAAACTCACCCAATTATTGTGAATGTGATGAATTTTCGGTAGCGATCGAATACCACGCGGTGATACTTTCCATCAGTAGAACGGATATCGGCAACCATTATCATGTCAATTGATCCATTCGTTGCATCGTTACCAGCTGCTAAGAGTTGTTTCTTCAACATTGTTACTAGAACACCTGCAAGCGAATGCGTATCATAAGTGTTCCAGGATTCCGGATGAATATCATATTTCTTGACTTTCTCTCTTGAAGTTACAGATTGAAAGTTGTTAATTTTCTATTTTTATTTGTTGTTATCACAATAAATACAAACAGTATCTCTTAAGCTATTATTTGTAATTTCGCAGTCTCTTCAGCTCCTGCACATAACAATAAAGAGAGAAAAATCAACAGGAACAATGATCACTGCAACAATCAAAAAATTCTATTTCATGGCCACTAACAGCATGGATCGAAAAAATTCGTGTGAAATAACTTCATTATTTTTTCTTCTCTATTCTTTGACCAATCCCCCTCTCAATACTCAACCTTTCATTTTTTTACCTGGAATACCCTTCTGCCCACCTTAGCAACATCAGCACTTTTAGCGAGCAATGTCCTCATCGGTTTTCTCTTAAAAAAATAGAGAGAATAGTGAGGAAGATGTTGACGCCAGAGAGAGTGAATGGTGGTATACGGGAAGAGATAGGAGGAAAGGAGAGATAGGGGAAAAGAGTGTTGCGTACATAGTGCTCTCTTTTCGATCGATTCGCATCACATAGAGCGCACTGAACTGAACTTACTGTGGCATAAGATAGGTTGGTGATCATATTTCCTCATTCCTAAACAGTTCATTTATATTCTGATAATTCATATTCCTAGGTCAACAAATGTCATCAACTGTGCTTCCACTCATAACCTAGTAAACTACTCTGCTCACAATATCTGTTGTTTCACTCCATTTTGTTAATGAACTCACAACCGCTACAGTGCCATTTCGCTATTTCGAAACGATATATCTGAGCCTCTTTGATGAAAGGTAACAAAACAACAAAAAGATAAAGAAATGTAATTCGGAAGTTGCAGTTGTATTCGTTCGTATCATTCGTTCACTCTTATCATTCTTCAGCTCTCCTGAATTTCATTCAACAACTCTTTCCAAAAACATTTTTCTTGCTATTAACACCATTTGGACTTTCAGAATGCGTTTAGTACTATTAATGCTGCCGGCGTAAAAGTACGAGAGAATCTCAAATTGCAAAATTGCTGTTGCGACAATGCCACTGAAGATAAATTATTAGGGAAGTGTTTATCATTCTCTCAAACAGAAATTCATCTCAAAATTCTATCACATCACCGATATTGGTGAAAAGAAGTGAAAATGGATTCAAAAATGAAATTTGAACTAAGCAAAATATCGCAACATAAAGAATGGGTAAGATATGATATTTTTCCTGTTTAAATATAATGATAAGGTAAAAGGGAAGTGAAATGGAATAAGATCAATCATTCAGTACTTCATGAATTCGTAATTGGATGAATACTGATTGGTATGCTAACAAACCGATGAACTTCGATACAGACATTAAATACAATAGATTTATTGTATTGTATATAATGTGTTAATTATTTTTACGAGAACAACCTGTCCCAATAATCACCAAAATTAATATTATAGCATTATTCCTCCCTTTTCACTTCTCAACTGACCTTTCGGGGATCACCTTAGTCGGTCAACAGATGGTGTTCTCGAAGGTATTTATTATGAAGCATTTCAATTATCTAATCACTACTCCCATACCACAATGAGGGGAGAACATGCTAGGAGATAGGATGACTCACTCAAAACCTTGCATAAATCACATTCTCTACACAATTTGTTCTCTTCCGGAACGTATTACTGAGACAGAAATTTCTTGCTTTCAAATCCTTTATTTCATTTGAAAAATATACCACATAATCTGACAGGTAACGCTCCCGATGGTATTTCATCCCATGAAACTATTCGAGATCCAAACATCGTTAACTTCTGCGAAAGCATCTCATTCGTAATCATCTTTAGGAAGCTTTCACACGAATCCCATTCTTAAATTTCATAAGAGACTAATTAAGTCTTCCATAAGGAACTTAATTAATTATTAGCAACATCCTAAAGACATTGGCCCTAACCTAAAATTAAAGGAAGAAAGAATCATGGTAAATTACGGCAATGCCACCACATTTATGAACGTGTTACTCGTTGCATAGTGGACTTCCGCGTTTCACACCGCTATATTTTCTGACGTGAAAAGAATCGCCATGGTTTTTGTACGTAGTTCTGTAGTAATGTATACGTGCGTGCATAGTTCTCGCATTACTTGGGGTCACGTTTTTCGTTTACCTATGCAGGCAGATGACACGCAGCACTGTCGATCGTATAATTTAGTTTTTGACTTTTTAGCTAACTGTTCGCTCGTTCATTTGAGGACCGTCTCCTCCCCAGGATCTATCTTTTTGAATCTGTTCACCCTTCTGTTTCAATCTCTTCATTCACTAATTTAAGAAAACCTTTAGTGAACTTCTTAGACGTGCTAGTTTGCTACAAATGCTTTTGAAGGCTTTCCTCGAGCACACATCAGAAATCATAAATGTTCGGTTTTCCAAAGCATCGGAATTTCAGAGAAAGAAATCAAATTATAATCTCATCCCGATTTAGTGTTCATCTGATGGTAAATACGAATATATGTGATCTTTCTCAAGAAAGAAACATAATGAGTCATGAAAACATTTCACTTAATCTTATGATAATACTCTTTTAGATGGAAGAAGCGAAAGTAAAAGCAACGATGGAACAAACTCTTTCGATTTTTGAAAGACTTTCGTTGAAAGCAGGCGATAACAAAGATTCAGAAGATGATGGGAACAATAAAATAACAAGGAAGTCATCTAAAACTATTTGTTTCTATCAGAAGACGCAGCAACCATCAACAGCATCGAGCTATACTGTTCGTCTTACCAAAAAGTAGGTTTCTGGATTTACTTTTTACTTTATACCACTTCCAGTTGCAGATCATTCAGCATAAATTAAGAATTTATAAGATTTTGGAGTTTAATTAAAAGACCGAGAAGTTCTCTTCTTTGCTCTGCTTCTCATCCACAAAGAATTTGAAGAAGCTAAGATTATATGACGCTTTTCTTTGGTTGAAACACAAATAGGTTCAAAAAGCTCGTAATTATATTCATTAATTTTCATTACATTAGAGTCGGGTAATGTTAGATTATTGAAATTACTTTTGTATGAAGTGCTTTTAGACAAAGAAGAAAAAGAGTAAGGTGCCATGTTCTCTTCTTTCTTTCTTCTGTTTTTATTTTATTCCCTTTGAGGACGTTTAGATTTGTGGAAGTTTGTCGCCCTTTGTGTTTTATTAACTATAGATTATATGATCAAATCACATCTTGGTGATTTCGGACAGCTTATGGTGATTGACAAAGCATTTCCAAGGATTGAATCATAAATTTTTGTTTTCAGTCGAACTCGACATCGTTACAAACCGTATTTACTGCCTTTAATGAGCAAAATAGTCGATACGCTTAAACGTAATTCTGCCTTGGAAAGGCTTTGGGGCATTAAATTAGAAGGTGATGTGGACGAACTGCGGTTGACGTTATCAGAGCAACCATTTATTATAGAAAGGTCAGTTTCTGTTCATTTACGTGCAGAATTGCTTACTTTGCTTTTAAAACTGCTTAAAATTTATGTAATTTACAGTAAAAGAAAGATTTAATTCAAAGCAAAATTATTTATGGAAAAATATTGGATTTGCTCCCGTATTTTATTAGCGTACTTCTGTTGTTGAACGGTTTAAAATTTTGTGAAAGTTTTGAACTGTTTTTGCTGTGAAAAGTTGAAGTCATTTTGTTTTGAAATCAAAATTTCATGTCTTTAGGTAAGACATCAGAATGGTTTTTACGAGTTTGTATGTAATACATTTATTATTACTTTCCGTATGTTCCAAGTTATTCAGGAGTAAGAGCTCAAGCTGCTCAGTGGAAGCATCGCGTTATTCACCATGGGATTTAGCGGACGAAGGTGTTGATGGCGAAGTTGCTGAACTAGCGGAATATTTTAACCAATTTGTTAATATTTGCTTGAAAATGTCGGTTCTGGCTGAAAGCATGTATGCATAAAACTGCATGCAGTAGTGCTAATCAATGAGTTAATGTACTCATCGATAAAATGCTCAAGCCATTCATAGCACTTTTTGTTTTCAACAAGTGTTCAAAAAAAATTTTTCGCACTTATTAGAGTTTGCATTATATACTCATTCTGTGCATATGTCAGGTGTGTTCATTTTCGATAGAGCTCATAGTTCTTTCACTTGATTCCCTTAGCTTGCATGTATAGATAATTCGTATATACGGGGTTACAAATATCAAACAGGAATTGATGAAAGATAAACGATTTGCCGGTATTTTGACCTTAAAAATTTGGTGCACCATTGCTGAAGGATAACTGTTTTTGTTGTTCATTAAATTATTAATTGCATGTATCCATAACTACATGTATTTAGAGAACAGATGTACCGTGGACAATGTGATCATTTTCTGGTTTCTTTTTTTGAACTTATGTTTATGTGATATATGTCCTTATTTGTACATATTAAATTTGCTATTAAAGTACTGCAATAAAAAATCTTTGTAATTTTGAAAACTTGATCATACTACTGCATCACTCCGCTCTCATCTCTTTCCAATTAGTTGTTTGAAAGAATGAGACGAGAATCATGAAAATGTCTCAAGTATGGTCACATTGAAATATCTGCGGTACTGAAATATATGCTGAGGATCACTTTCGAGGGCTTAACGCATCTCACTTATTTAATTTATTGATGATTTAGAGTTTCTTTACGATGTCGTGCTAAGGCGCAGTCAGGATTAATCATCCTGACTGCGCTTTTTGATCAGGTGATAATGCTCTATGTAATCAGCGTAGCGCAGTAATTGTTACATGCCATTTCTCGTTCGCATTATATAATTGATCCCAATTAATCAGTATAATTTATACTGGAGATAAGCTCAAATATTATAGCTTATTCCGCTAAAGGTATACACTGCTCATGAAATCATCGCCTCCTCTATTTTTTTTCTTAAACACATAGCTCACTTCCTTTGCATTCCATTCCTTTCCTATATTTTAAGGCTACAAATATGTTTTCATTTATTTAATCAAATCCTTTCCAGTATTTCAATTCTAACGTGCCCGCAAATCCCGAAAGGTAGGTATTATCCCTATATTGATCTTGTGATATTTCACGAAGTAAATCAAATAAATGACCGGTTTTTCTGGTAGCTGTCAACACAATTTACAGTTGAAATGATTTGTCTACCTCATTTCAACATAAACGAATCTCATGCACAAAAACATACAACTTTCGAATATGGCAAGAAATATTGCTGAAACGATATTCAATGTTATATTATGTTGAAAATCGAATGTGAATGGCCCGACATCTGTTCACTCTTCTACATCGACGAAAAATGAATAAAATTCAGCAAATATACGACACAGAAGTAATGGGTCAAAACATCAACTAATACTGAGAAAGAAGCTCGATTCGCGGACTACTTTTGGATATAATTTAATCTGCCCTCTAGCCCAATTTTATACGTTTGGTCATATAATTTCATTTCTTGAAAACCAAACTTATTTAAACCATCTAAGTGAATAGAAATGAATATTATGTAGAGGGTACTATAAATTTCTGCAAGTTGATTTTCACAGAATATCGCTAACCGAAAACTTTTTAATTCTTCGGGAACTTATTTGCTACAGGTGCTGCAAGAGTCATTCAAAATCCAGTGAATTAAAAAAATCGCGGGTTTTGAGCGCTAAGAGATGTAAAAACAAACTAGATGCATAGCATTGGTATAGCTCATTTTTTGTAAACTATTTAGTTCAAACATCCAAAAATCTAAGCTAATACCATCAGAGTATTACAAATTTACTAAATCAAGGAAAAAATGCAATTATGATCGATTCACAATGTAAAACAGAAATAACATGCAAGCTATCATTTTAGCGTTGACTACGATTTGATGATGAACTTGACGAAGTACTGGAAATGGAAGAGAAGTAACGATTATAAGTGATATAAGGAAACTCAGGATGGCGCACAGGTACTATTCGTGAACCATCTGCAAGCCAGTTTCGAGGACCCAACACGTCTCCACCATCTTCACACAACCGTTCTTCTAACCAAGCCAGAAAACGGTCTTTTCTCCGTTCTGTGACTATTCTGTGCTTCTACAAATTAAAATTTAGTAGCCGATATTCACGACATACAAAATAACTGCTGCCAGAATCATCTACTTTTCAATAAACATAATTTTTAAAGCTAGATCAATTAAATGACTTTTATCTTTAATATATATATACCCTTCTTTCGTCTTTATGCTTTTTTATCCATAATTTCGCATATAAATCGGAAACTTACATCCATCCCTTTTCGCGGCACTCCGGCTTTTATTAGCAGATCGCCTGAACCTTTGGCAAATCGCATTTTATAATTCCCAGCCGGAGAAAACAGTGCGCTTAGATCCTCACTCATTATAATACTGGGCAGTTTCCCCTCCAGCTTCTGTTCTCCATTCTCATTTTCATTCTTTTTACTCGTTTCATCCTTCTTTCTGAAACTGACGGAAAATCAGAATGAAGATATTAAAACTGAGGTACAAGCCAATATCTGTTCAGAAACTTGCAGGACAACAACCTGCCATAAAAAGAACAGACCTGCATTTGTCCATTCCCACTTTGATATATTTCATAAGAAACAAAGGAGGCCTTTCACCAATGGTTTCGAGCATCTGTTGTTGATCTTCCGGACTTAAAGCTGATGACGACGGTTCATTAGCAAGACTCTAAAGAAATCATACATTTCTCTAAATATCGAAAAAGATTTCAAATTGGAGCGAAAATTATATATATATATATATCAATACATTTTTGCTGTTGCATCCATATTAAGCGAAGGTTAGTCATAGGCTACGATGAAGTGGAAAATCGTCAGAAAATTGTCCGTTCAACTAATTTAAATAGATTCAGATAGATTCAGAAGATAAACCTCAACATAATGATGCACATAACGGCTCCATTCTTGGTCACTATCACCTTTCTCCCCTTCCTCGGTCACATCACTGTCGATCAGTTCCATTGTAACGCTTCGGGTATCATGAAGGAAGAAAGTTTTAAAACAGTTCTGATTGGCAAGCACTTCTTGTGCAGCCCGTTCATAAGCATCATCAATATTTTCTTCATTTTTGTCTCGACTATACAAACTGACGGGATGCTCAAAACGATACTTTTTGTACAAATCCATACTAGCAATGTTCACATCCTCGCAACACATGTTTTGTAGTTGCCGTGCAATTGTTATGATAATTTTATCCATTGTGAATGTTAAATACGCAGCTGTTCCAAACATCTTCCTGAAAAAAAGAAAAAACATGATCTGATAAACTTAAACTTCACCTTCAATAATTCGAATCAAATTATTATGCTGCAAAACACTTCAATCAGTTTTACTACTCACCTGATGTTATCTTCGAAAGCGACACTATCAATGAGACCATCCAGAAGATTTTTAACTTCATTGATCAACGCGCTGTAGTAGTTAACCGGACTTTGACTGTCCGGTTTCAGCAGAGACAAACCAAGTTTAGTGTCCAGTTCAACTGATTTCAGCGATCCACCATCACTGGCACATCGGTTTATTACAGATTCACGTTCTATCCGTATGCGCTCTTCCACCTGAACATTTTATCACAATTCAAAAATTATGTGCGAATATTATTGTAAAATTATTATAAAAGATTTCTATAGATCTTTATAAAAAACTCCCTATAAAAGATTTTTTAGCCCCAATGATTCCAAACAATATTTTGCTCTCAAACAATCAGTTTAAGTTTTAAAAATGCTGAACTTATTTTTAAGAATCCCGCTTTAAACAGCCAAGGTATATTTCAAATACTGCTTAGTAATGGACGTATTTCGAAATATACCAATGAACATTACAATTCTTTTAAAAAAACTGTAACATAACACTAGAAATTACTTCGTGATTCCTAATGATTTCTCGATGTGCTTTCTTCAAATAAGCCAACCGATCACACATTAAATGATGAAGTCTAATGAATATACACCATGTATTCGCGCCATAGAAAAGGCGATATGTAGAAGATTCGTTTCCATTCGGAGACTGAGCCTGAACATAAAGACCAAAAATTTCGAAAGCTTAATTACAATTTCAAATAACTTCATACTAAAAAAGTTAGGTTTGAAACTTCTTGTTTGAAAAATTATGCAACTATATACTACAAAGAACGCTATTAAATTCTATGTAATAGTATTCGTAGCTATGGAAAGGACTTCTACTATACTTGGTATCAAGTATCATTCTTAATCATATTGGAAAAATATACATCATATCCCATTCCAAGATATCAACCTTGCAATAATATACATTTCTAATACACTGTCTTCACATACGTTTTTCGATTCTGCATCATCATTTGATGTCGTCTTTTGAGCTTCATCTACATGTGATCCACTTCGCTCTTCTTCAGGTTTTTGACCTTTAATACCAATCACAACGTCAGAAGCTGAATAGTATATTTCCCATCAAAAATTTCAACAAGAACTAACGTAAAAAATATAAATTGGTCAGAAAATTTGTTAAGAATATTTCTGCTTATTAATTTTTTGCAACAAGAAAAAAACGAACCAGTACGGTCTCGGTTTTCTAATTCCTCTTCATCACTCAACTCTTGGGGCGGAATATTAAATAATTCTGGGACAAAGCGTTTCAAATAACGTTTGGCATGACGTTTCTCTTCTTTCTGAATATTCGCCTGCCGTTTTACATAATGTATTACCAAATCATTAACGTCATACAGAACACGTATATCTTCTGGATATGAATAAATGCAATGTGGTCCGTATTCCACTGATTCACCTTCATCATTTCGATCAGTACGCTAAAACAAATTGAACTTTCCTAGACCTGTATTTTATATGAATATAAGGAATTAAAAAGTATTGGAAACTTATACTTGTATACGATTCTAAAAGACTACTAAACACCCTTTATAACTTTCGAAGCACATAGGCTGACACAGTTAAACGAAATCGGTGGAACTTCTTTCATCGATATGAAATTCTTTATTTCCGATACCATTTCATTATATCTGGAGAGCAAAAATTACGGAATGGATTCAAATGAAACATCTCACCTCATCATATAAATTCTCGAACTGACTGACGATTGTTTTTGCACGAAGTAATTTCAAATCATTTTGCTTAAAGATTATTGACTGATGATCTAGACTCTTCATAAAATGTTTATCCGTTTCTTCACGCCAAATTCGATTACATATTTCTTGATTTTTACGCCATTCGACGTCTTTTTGCCGCATTCGTTCAATTAGTCTTGGTATCATAACTTGAGGATTTTTCATTGCTCCTTCCAACATCTTTAAGGTATGATCCCTAAAGAAATTGGCTAAATTTTCATAAGTTTAACTCTTAAAATTATTATCTTTTACTATTCCAATTTGAGACAATTTAGAAAGTTCTATAACTTTACCCATAAATTCTCTGTAACGCGCGTAACATTATCGAATCAGAACTACCACCCAAAGAAGGACCCAAACAAAAGCTGTTCAATTCTTCATTTTTCATCCGCGACATCTTCCGCTGAACCATTTCCAAAACCTCTAAAGCTGTTTTGTTCACTTCAATAACGATGTCCAACTGAAAAATCCGTCTTTTAAGGCATATTATTTAATAGCTACTTTAAATGAAGAAACAAATAATATATACAAATTACAAAAGAACTTCATTGAAAGTAAAAAACCTCATAACGTTCATCTTCCGTGCGAAATACGAATTCTTCAAACGGTGTCTTCTTAGAATGAACGGCTGAACTGTCCTCAGAAGACCAACATGGAAACGAAACCCAGGAATTGTTGAGGACTGATTCACAAAGCGGCGTTCGTCCAGAACAAAGTGGTTTTTCGTATGATTCTGGCAAAGACCGATAACTAACACCTAGTCTTCTACATGTAGCATAATCTGAAAATTTTATTTCATTTTTAGGGATATGTGAGGATTGGATTTAGTTAGCACTGAAAAAGAAATGGACATCTTTTAAACAATTTTTTTCTGAAATTTGGCACTAAAATTACCAATTTTGTGTTCCAATTCTATATCATCGTTCGTGTGAGCTTGTCGCCGCCGAAACCTATCGTCGTTCTGCTGAATATCGCTATGTGCATCCGGCAAGCCCAAAAGTTCCTTCACATGTTTCAATAGCAAGGTAAAACGTCTGAAAAAAAATAAGTGAGCGAAGCTCGTGCGTCGATAAGCAGTATAAAATTCTTGAAAATTTCTCACTTGTACCATGGGATAAACCAATTAAGATTACAAAAGTAATTTTAGACAAATTGATATTTCCTACTTCTTTCTTATATTTCTTGAAAATTTTACCCAATAAAAGGTGTTAAAAGTTCCACAAGTTCATTTTTCGAAATAATGCTTTGGTTATATAAAGCAAGGCAGCGCAGAAAGTTTTCATGCACGCCATTATCAATTAATGCTTTCCGTATCTGTAAATTAATTTATGCAACTTAGAATTTTTGAAAGTTAGAATCAATCTTTTCATATTTTAAACAATATTACCATCGAGAACAATAAAAAATCAGTAATACAACGAAAATTAAAAACTCGGAGTACCCATTCATTCCAATTTTAATACAAAAAATATCAATTTCAGCTATAAGCGAATTTTTTTCTATTTTCATTATTTCATATATTGATTAACTTTTATATCAAATACCTTACTTTTTATATCAGTAGGAATATTAAAAAAACCTTTCAGCGCCGTGCATGGAACCCAAAATCCTGATTCTTTTCAGTACTTCAAACTTTATCAGTTCCCATGCGGATTAGTAAAAACGCTTGATAAAGTAAAAGTAGAATTTAGGGAAAAATTGGAAGATAATAGAAAGCTTACTTCTCGTAGCCAGCATACCTTGTCAAAGAAAAGATAATCTTCAACGGTACCGAATTTCGCTGCTTCTTCAACATCTGTATCATACGTCAATAGATTGATACTTCCTAATTTCGCTCTCTGCAAACAGAAACCATCATCATTAACAAAATGTTAAGTGGTCAAAAAGTATTACGCTATGTTTGACATCAGCTATAGTCCAAACATTCGAATCGTCTTACATTAGAATTTGCTGGACTTAATGTTAATATCACCTTAAAAAATATTCCAAACGTGCTAGATTGTTGTTACATAAAACAAGGTAATACACTTTAAAAACCTTGGCTGTTGTTGAAGGATACATCGAAGCGGTCCGTTTTCCAAGACTCGTTCCCTGCAGATTCTGAACTTTTGGCACACAAACAGGTTGGGGAGAAACAACAAAAGTGCTGCGTTCCCCACTCTTCTGGATTCTTCCCTAAAAAATTAATTTGCTAATTAATCTGACGAAAAACTGGAGAATTTTGGAAAGATTACTTTACTGGTCATATCTCGAGGCGTGCTAAAGGATGGACCAGATGTTCCAGATCCAGAAGAGCTCGGTTGAAATTGCTGTTTAAATTCGTGTATTAAATCTGTGTCACTGTCAAAAAGCACTTCGACTGCCTCCAGAGCTCGTTTATATCCTTGAATGACTCCCCCTTCCTGAAATTTAACTTCTGAACAATTGGCAATCAAAAACAATACATCCTAATATTTGATTACCTTTGTTAGCGTGAATTACTGATAATTAGCGCTGCATCCTAAATAATATGATTCATTTGGAATATACAAATATGTCAGCGAGTAGAAGAGGAACCAAGAGAAATGTAAAAGTACTATAGTGAAGAACGAACCCTGCCGTGAATATCTTAAAATACACATTCCAAAGCAGATGAAATACGCAATTTTAATTAGTAAAAATGTTTTCTCAAAGATTTCGAATATATCAAGAAAATTACCACTCCATTGCCGGATGATAATGAAAAATGTTCCCCAGTCACTTTATTTACTGTTGATATGATTATAAGAAATGATTTAAAATGCTACGACGAATTTTTTTAAGAAAATCATTCACACTAACAGATCATGCTGCATCAGAGGGTAACGATGATTTGTCTGAAATAATTACCAAGTATATTAAACGAAAAGTTACAGGACTTACTTGTGTTAGCCGTTGAAGTCGTTGAAGAATCTCAAGAAATTTGTGATAGATTTCAGGTCGCTCTTCGAAACGAGACTAAAAAAAATTTGAAAACTGTTTCTTTTTAAACTTCAAACACAGAATAATCAATATCGCACGAAAAAAAAAATTTGTAATATAATTACTTTATATTATTTTTTTTAATATATAATTCCTCACCATTACTTTGTTTCTGTACATTACAGCATCTTGGTAGGTTGCGGCAGTGACACGGTTTGGTAAAAAAGCAACAGGTCTAACTGCACTAGATTGCAGATCTGTAACAGCCGGTATAAGTTCATTTTCCGGTTGTTCGGTGATAACTGCTTCCGCTGTAGAACTTAGATCTGATGCACTGGTTTCACTTGCTGTTAATAATGGATCCCCAGCAATACCCGCAATAGGATGAACCGGAGATGATGTTTTTGCCGCTTGAGAACTTTGTGCTATTTCTGATAATTCGGAAGCGGATAATTCAGGATGATCTGAAAATTATGTGTATATAATCATTTTCCCGTATTCCTTTTAACTTCTTTGATGCATTGAAAACAATCCAAACAAAAGATATCCAGCAATAAATTTAAGTATAATATAAATTATAATATACATCCTGCAAGTCTAGAATTTTTAACAGAAAACTCTACTTACATGTAACATAAATGTCAGGTGAAACCTAAAGATAGGTAATAAGTTGTGCAGAGCTCTTGCTAATATGTTCTTGGATAAAAAGGGGGCTTCAGCGCCTTAATGAAGAGGGATTGCAAGAATAATGACAGAAATAAGAGATGGAGAACAAGGAGGTAAGATGACTCAATATGGGACATTTTTGAAATTGTTCTTCCTAGTGTTCCACCAACTGCTTCAATAAAAACTATCGTTTTGAAAAATAAATAAAAACTATCGCTATTCACAAATCATTAAACATAATTCTAAAACATAAATGTATAAAAATATATGTGCAGTCACATCTTTTTTAATACAGCATACTCCGCAACGTAAGAAATCATAAAAGTATCTTGAGTGCTTTGAAAATTATTACACGTTTTCTAATTTCAAAAAAAGAAATGGTACAATAGAATAAATGCCTCGTATCATGATTCTCAACCATTGTTGAGCCTCATCTTCACATAAGCTTTTGTCAAAATGACTTTTAAGCAGAACATACTTTCATTAATGACTTGTCTACGACCATTTGGTTCGGTTATGATGACCTTTATTCCGTCAATAGAAACATCAAATCCAGGTGGTAGAAATGTATTAAATGCAATGATTAGATTCGGCCGACCGCGAAACAAACGCGAAACCCGTTTTATTACACCAGGTGTATCAATGCTGAAAATTTGACATGCTGTTTAAAGTACACTCCTAAACAATTATCCAAGCAGTAGGGCCACAAACATCTAATTACTCATTTGTTTATGTGAATTGTAAATATTGCAAGCTTCAGGATTGCTTTCGTGGATGTCAATATACTAATTCTTCTTAGTATTCATGGAAAAATAACTGAAACCTACGCTTGAGATTTGAAATCTTTCATAACATCGAGGAAGTTAACATAGACATCTGGTGCATCCGCAAACTGTTGTTTCACTTGATCTAAATAACATAATGCATCCTCGACGCGCAACCTCTGCAAATAACTCAAAGAAATATTACATGACTGAACTTGTTCATTCACAGAATTCAAAATTGATAAAGATATTAGAAACATACTCTTATGTTTCCACGCATGGTGCCTTCACGTGGCGTTTCAGATCTCTGATTTTGTTGAAATGAACCACTGCCATTTGGCATAATATTTTCACGCCTGAAGGTAAATACAGCTGATCCTTTTGATCTAGTTCATTATCTTTCAAAAAATTTTTTCTTTAACAAGCGAACAGAAAGAGAGCAAAAGATCATTTTATCATTTTAAGACTTGGAAAGCTGATTTAAACCAAAATAATAATGAGAAGACATAAATTATACCGCGCCCTATTTTGACCAAAAATTTTAGTAATTTTCTTTATAGGAAATTATCAGTTATAGAAAAAGTATCAGTTAAATTTAAGAAACTTGAACTGAAATTGCTTGCAAAAAAAAATTTCCCTTCTGAGTGATTGAAGTATCAAACTTCTAATACTTTTAAATCGTGAGCGCTCATCTTAATGCCTCAAATGTTTCTACCGGACAAAAACTTCAAATGTAAAATTAGGCTTGATGCTTTAAATTATATCGTAATTCAACAAATTGTAATCAACATCGCTAGCTAGAACTGTAATTCAAATTATCAAAATTTACTGTATTTTGCCAGCCAGTCAATTTTAACTGTAATAACTCTTTCATAATTAACTCTACCTATTTCTTATAGAAATGGTCCCTCTTCTGAGGACACTTCTTGTCTCAATAAGTAAACGGCATAGTAATAAGAAATGTGCCTAATACTTCAAACTGAATCACCTTCTACAACTAGTTCAGTGACTAAATTTACCAAATTAAAGCAAAATGATGTGAAAGACTTACTGCGATTGCAATGTATCATTTAACATAACATTACTCATAACTGGTATACGAACTGCTGGATTACTTTCACCGTTTATAGCTGACATTTTTCAAAACTTTGTTTCAGGACCACATCAACTGTTTTTCTCTGTAAATAGTAGCAGAGAGTTTTAACTTCAATTTAGTAACAATGCAATAAAATGCAATGCAAAATCATTTAAAACTACTCGTATCCGAAGTCTTGTGAATGTTAAGTCAAGTAATTCTGACAGAATTGTGTATAATAAAGGATATATGTACAGTGTTGATAAAATGGGAGAGTACGAGTAATAATCAAATAAAACTATATATGAAGAACAATGGTTGAATGTTATTCCAGCCATCACGCATTACAAGAGAATTTCAGTACAATTTATAGATACTGTTTCATAAATGAAAAATAAAAATCAAAAAAAGGATCTAATTCCAAAAAAACATACCGTCTAAGCTTGGGTTAAGGTCGCGCATATAGAGACTCGTCACGAATATAAAAGCACACATTTCCAAGGCTTTCTCATAACTTTCTTGACATTTCCAAGACTTGCTCACCACTTCTTTCTACCTCGATGATTCTAAGATATTATGAAGTGAATCTTGGAGGCAGTTATTGTGTAAATTCATTCACACGAGAATTGTGTGGAAATAATATTAATTAGCGACACGAAGTTCAGACCCGAAATTTCATAGACTACGAGGATCCTCAATTCTGATGGTTGACTAGCTAAATATACGCCAAGTCATCATCTTCAGCTAATCTAGAATATTCTGCACGGCCCCTTCTTCAACTGGTATAGCTTTCCTTCATTCCCAAACATACCGCCATTAATAAATACTAATATGCGTGCATCTACTTACCTAATCAATTAACCCACCATTTTAACGAACATCTTCATTCTTCGTTGCTAAATATTGCGTCACTATTTTCCGTAATTTCTGCCACATTTTTTCGAAAATTATTATCCCTAATCTCTTTCAGAGGAACGTAATTCCCCATCTTAAGCGGTGAATTCCACCAATATGAGATAAAAAATTCAATAAGCATAATTTCCTTACCTTCAGATCAATCCTCCTCCCTCTTCCCACTTCTCTCACTTCTCTCAAAACAATCAAACTCGCTGCATTCGATACACTCCGACACGCGACGAACTTTACGAGAAGGATATATCTGGATTCGAATGAAAATTATCATCCCGAGGCTGTTGGTGGATGAGTGCTTTACCGCTTTGTTTTCTGCATAATTGGTACTTTCTGCAATAAATTACTTCTACATAAAAAAGAAATTTAAATAAATTAATATCACCACTCATCCTTCCATTGTTATTTGCAATGTATACAATAAAACTTTCTAAGAAACGTATTTTAATAAAACTTTTTAAGAAATGTATTTTACGATAAAATTGAGGATTTAATTGGAAGAGAAATAATTTTTCGAGGAGATTCGAGAATTGGCATGATGGTAAGGAAATCAGTTGGACTTATGGCATCAAAAGAATTAAAAAGTAGTTTACTTTATTTATCCACTCATTTTCAGCGTATCTTCATGTTTACTTCATCCATTGTATTTTGTTAAAATCAAAATAATTAATTAATCCTTTTTTGCCATGCAAATTGGCGAGATTAGATGTGCGAATAAAATTGAAATCTGTGCAGATATGAAATCACTATTTTGTCATATTTTCAAATTTCATCTAATTCTTAATAAATCCATCTTCAGATAATTTAACTCATTTCCCAAAAATTCTGATATCCAACCATAAAAAGAATTTGTAAAGTAAATTTTCGGCGTATCTCTTTTGATGATGTATTTTTTTTAATTATGACTAGTTCTGTAATGCTTATTATAAAACACCAATTGGAACATGTTTTTCTGTTACATTGTATTGTTCCTACAATTGCCAGTTGTGATGTGTACACCGAGAAATTGCTTCTTTTTATTACTCACATGATATTTTAATTACACTTAGTAGCAGCATAATAATAAAGCATCAGCTTTATGAGTGTCACAAAAAAACAATTGCATAACAAAATGCTGAAATTGAAATAAAGTATTGAATAAACTTGTTTTTCGCATGCATTCAAGCTGATTGTGATAGAGAAGGATGATAAGAAAAATGATTAGTTTGTAAAATTGAACTTGAATGCTCACTTCATATTGATTCGATGATTTTAAGAGAGCAGAGTGGAAAACTTTTAGAAGTTTCAACTTATTGAGGAAAATATTATTGTATTCCAATTGGCTAAATTTGCTAGCTGAAATTTTCGACTATGCAATTAGGGATATATTTGATGAAATGTTACAAAGTTGAAATGCGAAAAGGTCAATGCACGTACATTGAATAATGCATAATGAAAGGACAGGTCAGATGTTTGCGAAGTGTAAAAGTTATAATAGTTGAAACTATAAAAATTTAAGGTTTCTGATGATTATTGATTGATTTTTTTGTAACTTTTATCACTCCTCTGAACAATTTAATTTTGCATTTATGACGAATGGGTGTTTTTGAAGGATATGGAGCTGTTGGACCTTGAACGACCTTTGCATCACAGATCAACGTTGTCGCGCTAACAATCTCCGCCACAGCACTTTTGTCACGACATCATCTTTCGTTTATTTTCCTCATTCCTTTGACGGTATGCAAATGATTAATACGCGGTCCCTCAATTATCAGTGCAAGTTCATGAGTAAAAATGATAGTCGTATGATAGCCGCACCTTAACATCTAAATTTGTCCCTGGAAGAGAGCTAATGCCAAGTACGATTAACATATTATCTTATTTATCTTCTTACAAATGTTTTCCTATCTGCTTAAATAATTCAAATAATTAAACGGGATATAAATATCAGATAATCAAATATTAGATTAGATCTAAATCTACCAGTGTATAGTACCTTGTAGAGCTGAACATTTCTCCTCATCTATATGTTATGTTTTATTTTCCAAGATAAAAACTTGTGTACATTATTAATTGGTTAGAATAAGGTAGGTTGAAATTGACGGATAGTTTAACATAGAACAGACTGGTTGACACGTGATCGTTAGACTTGATTTTGAATAGCTATTGAGATCAATGAACTCCCGTTTTTTATTTCAACTTTCACTCAGTAATGTTGGATATTTACCAAATATCATTTATCACATTTGATATAAAAAAACACTGATGTAAAAGTTCATTTGTGAACCAATTGATGGAACACTTTGGTTTAATCTAATTCAATCAGCTTATACCATCTTTCATACCATTTTCAAACATTTTAACTGAAAATAATTATTTATGAAGGGTGAAGAAAACCATTGGTTCTGGATGATATTTTCCTGCAAGAGAGGTCACTGCACTCATTTAAATTTGTCTGATATTGTTTTAATTGTTGTGCATTGAAGGAAATTAATGTTTTTAATGTGAGTGTAATTCGTTTATTCCAAACATTTCCACTTCGTTTTTTAAAAAAAAATAAATCAGAATGAAGTTCTTTCTTATTTATTCCTTTTTTTATGACTAATTGGCCTAATTCTTTGCCACCATTGTTGCCTCCGAAAACTGTCATTTTGGCATGGAATGCGCAACATTTTTATGTGTCCATGTGGGCGAGCGGAGGCGGTGGTCAAAAGAATTTGAATATGGTTGACGTGGAAGAAGTTGAAAAGTATAAGGAGCACAGAAAGAATAATGTAGAAGGATTAGGAAGGAAGATTTTGTGGAAAAGTGATGATAATGATTCTAGATTTCGTCTAACCCTCTCCCTTATTTCTCGAAAAATTCTGCCGAATTCATTGGAAAAGTTTTACGTAGTCGGTGCACAGTGTTAGACAGGGAAAGAGAGGTTTTTGAACCACCACCTCTACGAATTCATCTTCACTCGATCGGTGCTACTGGTACGATTACCCAGCGTTACAGCCACAGTTCGTCATCATAAAATCATCGCGTCATCGTCACCGTCACCAACCAACAACATTGATGGACCATCGGGTCGGGGGTCGATGTCCTCGCCGATCAGGAAGATAGAGAAGAGGAAGGGGACAATCGCCAGCAGTATCAGCCGCCTTCGTACCAGTCAAATACACAATAATAATGTATCTGGCGGACATATAACAATGTTTTGGCCCTTGTTCCCCTCCATCCCTATTTTAACACTAAAAACTTTTCAAAACTATTTCGACTCCCCCGCCTCTTTCTGTTTTCCCCTTCCTTGTCCTCCCCCCTCTCCCCCGCACGAGGACCACCTCCATCTGCAAAATCAAAGAGAGAGAAGGGTTCTGATAGACCGCTACCATTACCACGGGTTTTAATACTACTCGGGAAAGTCCGCCGTCGCCATCATCATCGTTATCGCCAAATTTGGATAGGGCATCTCCCGACCCGACCTCCTCCTCCATCGTCGACCACTATCTGTCCATCTACTACTACAACTAATAATAATAATACTATTACTACTACTACTACTACTACTACTACTACTGCTACTATTACTACTACTACTACTACTACTGCTACTACTGCTACATTTACAATTGATATTACAATTGTCACTTCCACAACTGGGCTGTGCAGTTAACAACAGAAGGCAAGGCAAATAGATGCACACATTTCCTCATGCATTGGAGGAGATGTATCATCGGATGACGACTACAACTACGACCGCGACCACCTACCTATCTGTACGTTCTGTTTCTCCAATAGCAGGAGCAGCATTCCAGTAGCAACAGTATTTCAACAATCCTCGGTGCCACTGGTATCCGATTCCTAGATGTTGCGGGTGGAAGTTTTATCATCATTCTAACGATTATTGCTAACATAGTTTTTATCACTGCTGCTGTAATCACCGCCACTGTTTCATGGCGTTTATATGGAGGAAGCTAACTAAAGTGGGCCTCCTGCTTTGAACGGTTTTGTGGGTTTTGCATTGGAAAGTGGCAGTTTAGCCGTTATTATTCACTTTAAGCGGTTATCACTTGCTTCCTACCTTCCACCTCTTTTAGCAACGAGAGCTACAAGAAGCAGATAGCCGAAGCACTACCAACAGACGTCCTACTCGACGTCGGTTGGCGCAACGCAAAAAGGACGAAAAAAAAGTGGAAGACGCAAGAGTCGAATTTATTCGGTTCCTTGCTTGGTTGGTTGGTTGGTTGTCTGGTCTAGCGTTGTCGTCGTTGTCGTGGTGGGTACCGAAAACACCCGTCAAACGGCCGTCGTTTGTTGGGGTTGAACTGTCGGAGATTGTCCTTATAATAATCAAACCCATTATCATCGCAGCGTCGGTGTCCCGTTCTCCGGTGTTCTTGCATCTAGTTGGCTGATCAACCTACCGCCGCCCATCGGGGTCCCTGGAAAACGAAGGAAAGAAGAAAGAGACGAAACACGGCAGTTGTTAGTGCTCTACAAAAATGCGAGGTAAGCGGGCTACCAAACCAGGTTTCTGGGTCCCATTCGTATCGTGTCGAACCTCCCCCGCTGCTGCTCCGCTTTTTCAACAGCCGTCACCGAACTTCACCGCATCCCCAGCCTTTCCTACCATGTACCCCGTAAACAATACTAAACCAGAACAAGAGCAATGAGTATAGGAACACCCTTAAACGATAAAACATCTATACATCTCAAGATATACACAAGTACTACTACTATTACTGCTAAATCCAACCCGCTATGCTCCCTATTTTCTGCCCTAGAATCCTAGATTTCTTATGAAACTATCATTTTCAATTTACCTCCTTCTAGGCCACTCTCTTCCTCCAAAATTTTCATGGTACGAAGAACGAAGTTCATTTGAAACTATTATTTCCTATTCAAAAGGGTACCACTAATATCTTTGAAGGGCAAAATTCGTGTAGTAATTTTTAGAATTGTATCGGTTCCATAGAGAAAAGTGATGTCACATAGCATATCGACGAAAAAAGTTTAATCTTTCTAAGTGATGCAAGAAGACTTTAATTACCATTTATTATCTTTCATCCAGAAAAGATTGATTTACTGGTATTGTGACATTTAAAAGCTCTCCAAATAAAATATGCAATACAGTTATTATATTGATGGCGCGCAAATTGCACGCACGCAAGACAATCTGACTGTGATCATGATAAGAAGTGATATGCTATTCGTTGTAATCTATTGATTAGTCTAATGCTTGAATGAATAGAAAAAAAATTCTTGATCGATCTTTCTTTAATATCATTAACTATGCAGTCAGCTTTGTCCAAACTTTATTATTAATATTTTTATTTTTAAACAATAAATGAGCTAATTTACTAACAGCTAAATTGACAAAATATTCATACCTTTTATTTAGTTAATTAACATCAAATGGATGCTTTTTTCATTCTTCTAAATGATAAATTCAAGTTTATATTGCTAAGATTTTTTTGTTTTCGAATTTCATTGAGATGATGAAAGGCGAAGGAGAAGCCATATTCAACTTCATCTGTACCATCATCATCTATTAAATTTCCTTGTAATTCCATCATATGTGAAATTCCCATCAAGTTTTTATATTATTCAATAAGCTATTGTGCGTCTTTTAACAGGTTCAATAATTAAGTTTCGCCAGATTGTTGTTGCCAGAAATTCAAAATTTTGGGGACAATATTTTGACCTTCCTATTGCTGTGAATTCCCATAAACTTATGCTGATCAATAACTGTATTTAAGTGCATGAACCAGGAAATAAACTATTCAGTAGTATTGAAAGAATTGCGTTGATTCAATACAGGCTATGCTGGGGTTCATTTTTCTAAAAACATTTGTTTTCCATGCCTTAACATTCCGTTTTTGAGTTTAATGCCCTTAACTATGTCATTGCTCAGTGTTGCGATTTCAAAATATTTTTTTTCAATTTCAATTTATTCAATTTATAATTATGCTTCAAGTGATTGCAGAATGCCTTAGTGGTTAACAGAAACATTTCAATGTTTCAATGTTAACAATAGAATATATTTGTAATCACAACCTATTAAAAATTTTGCAATATTACTGCTGGTAGTATTAATATTTGAATTATACTTGAATTATACTTTGAATAATATGTCTCAAATTCTATATGAATTACTTAGATAGGTTCTATAATTGATTCTACTGTGATGTAGAAATTTTAAAGAAGTAGGTGTAAATCAAATCATCATATCTATCGTCTAAGAGCAATTCGGAAATTATTAATTTCAAAAATGTTATTCGTCGAATTTTGTAGTGAATAAGAAAATTTTCATTGTTTTTTCTGAACTTTTCCAGCAATTTTTCTGAGGTTAAAAATCAGGCACTAACAGATTTTCATTTTATAAGCGATAGATTTCAAAATTTACAAAAAATGAAATCGAAAAATTCAAGCTGAGACTAATTATTAAAACATGAGAAATCTGAAAATTTCAATTCTTCAAAGAATTTCTCATTTCTATTGAAAATTTCTTGCAGTTTGTAATCTCCTCTTTTTTAGTTCTCTTTATCTTATTATTACCACAGGTAATGCTGATGCCTAAAAATTTTTTATATCTGTAATTAACAAAGTCTAATTGATCGGTAGATAGGTTCCAACTCAATGAAAATTTAAGTTTTATGGCAAAATACGCTAGGTTAACTTAAAATTGATGATAGATTAATTTCATCGAAGTTATGACGAAAATTGAATTCGTATTTTACAGTTCGTTGTATTATCCCTCTTTGAACTGTCGTACAATTAAATGAAATCACTTGATTGATTTTAAAATTGATCTCTTTTATTTTAAGGTAGTTTTAATGAATTCATTCGCTCATTTCATTTATGCAACCTGAATCTATCATGTTAGACAACAAACTGACTCGACTTCATCCTAAATCGGGAATGTGCTTTTTAAAAATTCAAAATTAACAAAAACATATCTGCAACATATCTGCCTCGGGTTATGCTTGGCGAAGAAGACACAACATGGGACCCAGAAATGTTTGAAAAAAATTGAAATCCAGGTTGCAAACAACACTGATTTTGTTTGGTTAGTTTCAGCACAAATTGAAGTGATTCCGTGTAAAGTTTGTGGTGATAAATCCTCTGGAGTGCATTATGGTGTTATTACTTGTGAAGGATGCAAAGTAAGTTAAAAATTATCAATGATTCATTCATTGTTACCATATCTTCAGCGTTCAGCTAATTTGTTAAGAATGATTGGAATTTGAAACATATTGGTCTGTTTTAAAATATTCGTCTTTATTCACTTTAAAAAAGTTTGCTTTCATAAAATTACCAAAATTTTATTGGAAGCTTCCGAAGAAATTGATCATTCTATACTTAAGTTAGTTAATTAGTTAATTAGTTTTCTTAATAATGAGAGTGACAATTACAAAATGTGCATTGAATTTTTTCATTTTCCTCAACAAAATCATTAAAAATTATTATATATAACGAAAATAAAAGTTAAAATATCGAATTTACATTAAATTTCAACATTTTATAAATTTTTATAAAAAAAATGAAATGCTTTTTGGAGAAAAAAACTGTTTTGTTTTGTTTTGTTTTGTTTAATTAATAAGATTAATTATTCTGAATTAAACAATAAAATCATTCATTCATACAAAATGAAATTCTTAAAATTTTTGAAAAAGTTAAAGAAGAAATTAACGCTAATATACAAAAATGCAAAGTAATGAAAGATTTTGAGCATTCATAAAAAAATTATTTCACATCAAAAACTTATTTTATTCCAACTAACTTATTACAATGTGAAATAATATTTCTTCATCAGTAATTTCAATGTTATATTCTTTTTAATTTCTATCTTACAGCACTTTAATATAACAATGTTACCTCCTTACCTTCCCACTTTCAAATTCAAATTTCATAATGCTTATTTCGAAATTTCTTTTAGCCTGACTTATAAAACGAGATTATAAAATTCCCAAAGTTACCGTAACCTATGAAAATTATGAATTATCATCACTGATAATCTGGTGATAAGGACTTGCTGTTATTTTGTTACTCTGTTTGCCTTATTTTATCAGCAAATTTTATTTCATTTTCCTTTTTTGAATTTATGACATATAGAAAAAAAGAGATGGAAAAAAGAAAGGATAGCTATTATAGGGATTTTTTCGGCGTAGTCAATCGACTCTCAACAATTATCAATGTCCCAGGCAACAGAAATGTATCGTTGATCGAGTGAATCGGAATCGATGTCAGTATTGCCGTCTGAAGAAATGTCTGGAACTTGGAATGAGCCGAGATGCGGTGAAATTTGGCCGAATGAGTAAAAAACAACGTGAAAAAGTGGAAGATGAGGTGAAAGTTACATTTCCATTTTTGTCTATGCTTAAAAATTCGATTTTAAACATCTTTGAAGAGAGTTATATAAAATTTTAGATGAGATAAATTTCATTTCACTCATCTTATCAGAAGATTTATTAGAAATAACAAAAAGTATTTATTTCAATTTAACCGAATAATGGATAATTTTAATAATGAACCATAATAGACTTTATAGCAATTTCATTCTAATTAAATTTTTGTCTGAAAATTTCATTTCATAGTATTTCATAGAAATTTTTTTACAACTTTGTTTACTTTCTTAAAAGCATTATCGCTCATTATTCCTTCATTTTTCCATTAATTTTTACAACATTTATGATCGAATTATACCATAGGATAGCGATAAAAAATATATTTTGCTGAAACAAATGCGAACTTCATTGATTTCTTCAATTTAAAGCAATAGCAAAGCCTCTTATTATTTTTAATTGACATTCATAATTAGATAATTTTTCGGATTCAAAATCACACTTTTAAATAGTACAATTGTTATTCAACATATTCAATGCTGTCATCATTGACATGTCAAGGTCATTTTAAAGTGTAGCTATTTCATTTTAGCCCTGTTCCTCTTTCCTATTCTTTCTAATCTTCCCATCTACCTAAAATTTATATAATTAAAATAAACAAAATATTGTTCAATCGTGAAATATTTATTTATCTAATCGGATTAATTACTCATCAATAACAGAAATATTGTTATTATATTTCTCCCCCATAATAATATAAATTTATCCATGGAATTAAAGTTGCATTCTGAAGCGTTCAATATGCAATATCAAACTAACTAACCAAACTTAAAGAAACTATCCATCCTAACATATTTTAATTACTTAATTACGAATTATATTATTATATTGATCATTGATCCTTAAATCTTTACTTACTTTTAGTGTAATCTATATAGTACCGTAAGATAAATAATCATTGTTTATATTACAGGTCAGAATGCACAAACAAATGGCGGAAGTTCAAGGAATTGCATATTCTCCATATGGTGAATATTCGCCTCCTGCTCCCATACATCCACCCGCTGCTTACAGTAATAATTATGAGCCATCTGTGGCTTACGCTGCAAGTTCTTACACAACCAATGCCGCAAGCTATGCTGCAGCTGCACCCGTTAGCTATCCTTCTGTTCAGGGACAAGGTTATTCAATCGCTCAACAGGTAATTTAATCATTTTTATTCCAAATTTAATTTTTATAATTTTAAAAGTTTCTCCTTTTGATTATCTTTTTGTGAATGCGAATTGACAATATTCTTTGGATGGTTTTCGTCATTATCAATATACTCTCCTGATTGTTTAATATTATTACCATATCTATCATTAACAATTGAAACATACTCTAATTATCAATAAACGATTTCAAAAACTTTTCCGCATTTGCAGGCAGCGGTACCTGCTCCTAGTGGTGGATATCCTCAACGTACCGTTGGCGCATCTCAGCCTGATGAAGATTTAATTGCGGGTGTTACAGCTGCATTTGATTCAGCACATGGTCCTCCTACGATTACAACGGCAGATCGATTAGCTGCTTCATCAACAAGTACGTTCACCGAGCAACAGTACCGCAACATGGTAAGTATTCCCGTTATTCTCCGATTCTTTCATGCTAATGATTGCTTGATTAAAATCAATCATTTATAATCTGCTGATAATTTATTCTTCAAACCGTCTGTACGCTAATGATATAAATATTACGCCATTACACATAATTGCTTTATAAAAAACTTACAATATATTGCGCTTAAAAAATGAAGCGAGAATTTCGTAGTATAGGAAATGATATGATATCGCAAGCAAATCAATAAGCATTATTAATAGTTCTTTTCAAGTTTTGTCATAACCCAAAGTATTTGTTAAAATGATAATATGTTTGCAAAGTCATTTGTGACAAATTTCTTTTAATTGGTAAATATTCATTTCATTTGCGAAAGAAATTAAATTCCGCCAATTCTTTCCTAATTTTATTATCAATTATTTTATAGTTTTTATTTCGAATGATTATATTAGTATCAGGAAATTTACTATCAGAAATACTGGTCTGTTTTATCAGTTGATTAGTGAAAGTTAAAATGTTAGTAGAAATTTGATCAATCAATACGAAGATGATCGAAACAAATTGATTTGGCGGCTTACCTTATATCTATTCCATTAGTATGAAATGATTACACATATCTTATTACATTAAACATATTGTAATGCCATTAAATTGATGATACAAATCTTTTGGTTATTTTAATTTAAAAACTAAGTTTGTTAAATACTTGCAATGATAGTTCAGTCAATCCTCGTTTTTAAAGTAATAATTAGTAATCATTAAGTGCTGATTAGTTATAGTTGTAAAGTATCAATTAACAACCAAAAGTCTGAAAATTTTGAAAAACAAATTATTGAAGCAAATACTTCTAACAGCTATTCTATTAAGCAATTATAAATTGGAATTAGTGTTGCAAAATAAGATGTGAAGCGAATTGGATTCGTTTCATAGTATGAGTGCGTAATATAAATGCCTTGCCACTATGAAACCTGTCTTTTCTAGAACTTTTATAATTCCTGTCCTTGCAATAGATTTACTCTTACCGTACATTAGTATGCTCACCTGTATGATGTTCATGTTGTCAGTTATTGGTTTGTATGTTTGTGTCAATTGTGGACTGTCTAGTTTCGGTCATGGACCTGCCTCAATTGAAATGAGATGTCCTTGTATGTCAGCCATCAAGAGATAAAAGAAGTGCAGGAAACTACGGAGCCAAAATAAATGAGATTTCAAGAAATTTCGTAAAACTTTAGAAAAAAAGGAGGAAGAGAATGAGAGGAGAGGGTGGTAGGAATAGCTGTGACATTCGAGAAATTCGGGAGTAATATCCCATTATTGATTCCTTAGTTATTGAATAATATTTCAAAAATTAATGCAAAAATTAGACAATACAAAACAAAAAAAAGAAAAATTAATAATTATCTCACTAAAAAAAAAATTATTTCAAAATTTATCAAATTATTTGGAAATTATTCACAACCCATTGTTTACTATAAATGTGAAAATTCAAATTATCATAACAATGAGTTGATAACAATTGATATTGTGACGTACTCTATTCGGAGTGTGTTGTCTATCATTCCTTGAACGATCAAGCAGTATAATTTGTTGTCAAAATAGTTTGTTCGAATTTAATTAGAAAGAATATCTTGAAATCTCCGAGATCCCGCCAAAAATAAACCCAAAAAAGAGGTAAAGGTTGAAGAATGGAAATGGAAGAATTTACCAAAATTATCAAAAATTTGTTTCGTACAAAAGAACTACCTGGTACAGGAGTGAGTGTTTGCATTGATGGTTTGCATTCTATTCAAAATTCCACTCATTAATTGTCACCTTGAAAGGACAGCAGGAGGTGACCTCTAATAGGATTTCGGATCATAATGAAAGTAATTGCTTATTGAATGTTATCTTAAAAGAAAAAATGAAATCCCGTAACAGCCAAAAAATCAATTTTAATTTTACATCAAAAAATGTAGTGCATCTATCATACACTTACTTCTCTTCAAACATTCAAATTACCTCTTTAAAAAAAATTTTAATTGCAATATGTTTGTTCTTTATTCAAATCATAAATTAATCATTCATTAGTAAAATGGAATATTTTACTATATGATAGAATAAATTTAGAATGAATAATGTTTGATACTAATTCATATTAATGAATGATTAATAATCGATCATTGCCAGTTTTTGAATCTTTTTTCCAGTGTAAATAAAACATATTTAAATTTCTTTAAAAAATCAATTTTTCCATACAACTATTTTATCTTAAATTTTACATTCTTATCACCGCTAATCAGAGTATACGATATGAGCAGCCAAGTTTTCATTCACTGTCTCTATGCTATTGAATCAAAATGTATTAGCCTACTTTTTTACTTATATTATTGCAAAGTTTTTTTTGGACAGATATATTTTGCAATTAAAACTTTAGAACAGGTTCGATGCATGGAAGAAATTTGCGGCAGAGCTGACTCGGATAATTCAATGTATTATTGAGTTTGCAAAAATGGTAGAAGGTTTTATGCAATTGAGTCAGGAAGAGCAAATTGCGCTACTGAAAGGATGTGTTTTCGAGCTTTCAGCAATTGTCGTTACCAGGCACTACAATCCTGAAACTACCTCGCTGATTCTCAGTCGAGAAGTCTTTCCGGCATCCATTTTTCGACCTAGCGAGCAAGCTGAATTAAATTTTTTTCTCGGAGTAAATTTGCATTTAAAATTTTTTGCAGCAAAAATTTTCATCTCAAGTTTTTTTTTAAGCTTTAATAATTTATTCTTTTTTCTTGGTTTATTCTTTCTTCAATCTTCTTGCTGATAAATGCTAATGAATGCTTCCAATTTGCAGATGCACAGTTGCATTCATGAATTAGCTCAGTTGCGGTTAACGAGCACAGAAATGGGTTTACTTTCCGCTTGGATATTACTAGATCGTTCTTCACTTGGACAATATGTTGTTGAACAATTCAGGAATTGTTTGCAGCAACAGATCGCAGCAAGAGTATATCCTTGAGTCGTTTTTCCGATTACTTTTTTTCTGGTTCTGATTATTATGCATTTGATATTTTGGACATATGCATTTCCATAATTTTACACCAATAACAAATTATTAGATACTGATCATATTATAGATTTTTTAGCCGGCTTATTTTTTGCAGATAGCTGATTCTGGTCCATTGATGCAAAAATTGTGTGAAATAATACAACGCCTACGCGGACATGCTCAGGAACATATTCGTTTACTGGGACAATTATTTACCACACATCCACAAGCAACGGAAAAAGGTGCGCTACCGGATTTATATAAAGAACTCTTCTCACCACCAGCATCCTGAAATTTTAGTGCCAGCAAAATAGCGCCGCTAAAACTTTCATTCAATCAGTGTACAAGAAAGGTTCTTGTTAGAATGTTATTTCTTGCTTCATGGAAGCAATTCATTCCTACTTAGACTGCCTTTCAACGATAAAAATGATAAATAAATTAATATTTTCTTATGGTGAATTCATAAAAAGCTTTCCGGAACGTTCTTTCTCATCGGTGAAAATCTAAAATGAAATCCGGTCTAAATGCTATCATTTTTTATCATTATATTTCAGTTGCGATTCGCTGAGTTGTATAAAAATCGGAGAAATTTCCACTTTGTAAAATTAATCTATATGGAAGTTTTAAAGGAATAGTATTATCACTTAATCTTATGTTTAGTAGCGCTACAATAGGTATGTTAAAGAAACGAAAAATGTTTGTTATGTTCAAAGCAACGGGTAAGACTATTTACAGAAGGATTATTACAAGCGATAAAGGTGAAATCTTTGAAATGGTATAAGATATGCAACAGTACTTTATAATTAACTCGTAGCAGTATTATTGGTGCTCAGTGTAAGTATGGCTTGAGAATAATTACTTAAAAATTATTGCCTCTTTTTATTTGGAAAAATTTCCAAAATCAAATCTTTCATTCATAACAATACCAAAAATTTCCTTATGATTAATTGTCTTTCGATTGATAATTAATTGATATTTGGTTCTTATCATTTTTCTTTTTTTTGAATGAATTGCATAATTTATGAAAAATTGTTTGAATGACGAATCATTTTCTTCGATTAATCCTGAAACTCTGCTATTTGGTTTTAAAAAAATTCCTCAAAATTTATTTTATATTTCAAAAATGAAATTCAGATAACTTCATTTTTCATTCCTGATGATTCCATATTTTCTTAACAGTTTATCTCGAAATACTATCAGCGTCCTTTCTCTCCTTAAGATTTAAGTAACATTTTCGCACGCTTCGAGTTCTAATTACATTACTCACTTCTTAACCCCAAAAATTCATGAAATTTTTAAATTAACCATTTAGCAGAATTTCCTTTATTGACTGTTAAGATGATTAAGTTATCAACTATTGCTTTCATCTTCCCTCAATCCCTCTTCGTTCTCTTCTCGATGCGATCTCGAATTAGTCAAGTAAATATGGTCAAAAGCATCTTGAAATATTTATGTATTGGCGAATATTAAGCAAACCAAAATATTCCACTTATCCAATTACAATAATTCCTCCCGAACTTTATTTTATTTATCTAAGAGAATGTAATGCTGAAGAGTGTATTATTGATTGATAAGAGATAGATTGGCAGGAGTATGACTGATGAAAATTCATTTCATATGTGTTTACGGTTTCGCTCAAAATTCTATCAAATCCTCGTAAAATCTTTCATCATACTCCCCTATTTTAAAAGCAGATCTTCCATTGCAACGTTGTGCAGATCGGAAATGGGTCATTCGGATTCGATTAGTGGAGGATGGTTATAGGTTACGGCTGGCACGAGAACCTCCACCTCTGCTCTTTTGAACAATTTCTCAGTGGAATATTAAATTTTCCCAAATGCTGCTATCATCTCTTTTTCGCTCAATTCATATGATACAATTGTTAAATCTGGACACTGTAGTAATTTTAGTATTATGACGATGTGATGATGATGGCGATGGGATTTTTCTCAAATTGATTAAATTATGCATTTCTAAAAAATTTCAAACTTCGGGGTAGGAGGAAATTTTAAATATTTAGAATTTTATAGATAAAAGAGGTGGCAACATTTCATTTGTTCTTTATTTAATTGAAATATTGTCTCTCATCCTAATTTGTGCAATATATGAAAAATTATTTTTGTTCTTTCCGGTACAAAAAATACAATTTTTTTATTGCATTGCAAAATTTTATTGCAATTTTTTTATTGTATTTCAAATTTATCAATTTTATCATAAAATACAAATAAATAACTTTTCCTTTCCTACTTCTGAAGTTGTTTTTGAAAAATGTTAGGTATTAATGAAAATTGAATGATAATGATTATTTGATGGATATATATGAAGCAGTGAACAAATCCGGAAACTGCAGAATAACTGAATGAATCAGAGGCGGATCGAAACATTTGTACAATAAGCGCAATAGTGATGAAGACGGGTCTAAAAGGATTCAATTATTTTTTTCATTTGAAATAGAATTTAGTTCCTTCAAAGCAAGCCTTAACACATCGAAACAGTCCTCATAAAGACCTTTCATTAATTGTATTGTGAGTGCTATGATGCCTAAAATGTAAATGGTTGTTGTATTTTAACCCAAATCATTCCATTCCGTTGTTTTTGTCTTTTTCAAAGTTCATGAAAATAGCGTATAATTCTTTTTACCACACTTTCTGGTTTCGTTTTTCTTCCTTACTTTATCTATTATTGCCTCTTCGAATTTCTTGGATATTGAAACACAGGGTAACTCATGCTTCATCAGACATTAGGTAAGAAAAAACGAATGCGTGCAAACCACTAGCTATTAATTAGGCTTTCTATAAAAGCGACATATCCAGAATTTTTCTGGATATGGCAATAGTCAGATTTTGAAATTCTGAAAGAGATCTTAAAGCTCTCAATTCCTGGTCTGGATGATGAAATTAAGCAATGGTTGCCTAATTAATTTCTTATCTGATCAACATCATCAAATTAAAGAATTAATTTTAGTACAGATCAAAGATATGATTTGCCAAAAACAAAAAAAATTTCCTTTGTTAAAGTTCCATATATTAGTAACGATGAGAATTCAATTTCTTCAATTTTTCATTTCTTCCAAACAAGTTAAAAATCACCTTTCTGTATTCTGGAGAAACAAAATTTCAAGAAAGGAAATTTATCGGTATATCCCGGACGTTCTCTTTTATATTTTATTGATTTGCTTATATTGTTGTATATAGTTCTTTCAAAAATGCAATGTTCTTTCATTTTACTGATTGGAATGATTAATGATTAAAGTTATTTTGTGTAAATCACAATGCATTATTGCTTTTCTTTTTTTCATATTTTAAATTCTCTTCGTTTATCATTGAATCTTTTGTGACAAATAAAACAATAAATAATAATTGTTTATTACAATATAACTTTTTCATTGTTATTAACATTAATCAATCAATGATTATTTGATGGTATAAAAGATTCGGTTCATTAAAATACCCACCGGAAAATTTCATTATTTCACAAATGAAAAAACAACTTTTTAAATTTCTATGTGATATGGAGATTTTATAGAATCAATATCGATACAAGAAATACGATTAAAATAAGAATTGAAAAGAAGCTCTGCTGAACTTCTGAAGTTTAATTGCTAAATTTGAGAATCTATTCCAAACAATAATTCCGTTTTAAAAGTTTATATTTTTTATAAAAGTTGAAAAGATTATATGCTATTGCTATAAGTGAAGCGATTCGAAGGTATTATGGATATCTCCGATAATGGAATATTTAAATGTAGTTCATTTCGATCATAGCATTTTAGCATTTCATCAAGCATTGCAATTAATGTATCAAATACTGTAACAAATGCCATAGGTCCAAAACCATGCGTTAACTACAAGGTACATATATATATATAAGAACTAAGTGATATTATAAATGATATTAGAAGTGATATTTATTTGAGTAATTTTTATCCAAATTATGAAAATGATTGATTTCTGATGAGCTGAATTATCCTTGAACTATAAATAAAATAACAAATGATTACCAAGGAGAAATGTGCAAGACCATGTTGTATAGCTGGGGCGGTTAATGAATTCGGATTCGATTGATTGTCAAACGTTATCCCGGAATGTTCACCATTGACAATTTCCGATAATTCTTTAATAAATAATCTGAAAAATGCAAAGTAAAATTGAAAACTTTTTTCTCTCTGCAATTCATTCATTGCCCTTTGAACCTTGTATGCTCGATAAAGGTAGAACATTCGCGCGGATCATCCTGCCAAATCATTCGGTTGCAAACAAATTCAGCAATTTGTCGCATAGGGAATGCATTCTCACTAAGTGCCGCAAAATCTTTAGCCATTTGTAATGCTTCCTCTAAAAAATAAGAATCTAATTTTAATTTTTTTCTAGGAATAAGTTTCTAATTATTGATGTCGAATATTAAGAGAGCTTTCATATTGATACATTGACATTTTTATTAAAATAATTTTCTAATTACTCGAATTCAAATTTGAAATCTAAAAAAACTAACCTTCCACTAAGGCTGTCCATGCTGTGACAGTAGCAGCTTTTCGTCGTCCAGCCGGTAATGTTAATCCAACTCGTTTCAAACTATCGCGCAGAGTTTTGCCGCCATCTTTTGATTTAGCTCTATGAATTTGCATCAAAATCATAATGTAGTGCAAAATTTCGACGTTGAATTTTGGTAAAACTTTTTTCGTCGAGATCTTTTGATTATTTAATTATGATATTCAAGTAATAATAGTAGTGCCTCTGCAAAGAAGAACTTACGATATCAGTCATCATTCCATAAAACTAATTACGCTGTTGATTAGACCATAAAGCTAACTTCCTAAACTTCTAGAGTAAAATTTTTGCTAATCAGCTTAGAGAATTCCATCAATTTTTTATTTTTCTTTTTTTAATTTCTACAAACTTTCGTAAAATCCCTCCAAGTAGAGAAGCATTCAGACATTCTGGTGGTGAGATACGCCTATAAATCTCTCCAATGGTGACGTGATACTTTGTAGTGGAACTGAGTAATGACGTTCGGCCAGGTACCGCACAAAATACTTCCGAAGCAAGCACAGGCATACCATGCAGTGATGGTAATGAATGACCAAAACTACCATACATCATAGTACGACTTAAACCAAAATTACAAATTGTTGCTGAAATGAGGAAATTTTGCGTGCAAAAATAAAAACTAAATTACCTGGTATTAATTAAAAATTGCATAATGTTAAAATCTTAAATAAAATTTGTATTTTAAATCAAATACTATGAATGAGAATTTGTGATGTGAAATTCACTAACGTTTTGAATTGTTGAATGGAGGTCGAATGAACGATTCAATTGCATTGAAACCCTAAAATACATTGTTTCAAAAAATTCCAGTGATAGTAATAGTACCAAAGTTTTGAAGAAGTTATTGCTCTATAAAATATTATTAACTGAATAATTATGCAAATGATTGATGCAATAGGTCAGTCAACTTTTGATTTTTGGCTTTATCAAATGTTTCCTAAATTTTAACAAAAAAATGAACAATTAAATAATACCTGCTGATTTATACTTCGATTCATTATTCCGTTTGTTGCTGTGGTAGTTATACCATTAATACATCCGTATGAACTTTCACTACCGCTAATACTATTACCTGGCACCGTGCTACAGCTGACCACATAATGTGAACTGACTGGCATATGTCCAGTGTAAGCTAACTGTAAAGTAGTATGTTAATTGAATAAGGTGATAATATTTACCTGTAATTATCCAAATTGCGTCAGTAAGAAAACGCTTACGCTTCCTTAGATTTTGATTAAATTTCAAGATTTCAAAATTATACCTGTTGGGAATGGTGACAAATGGAACCAGTACCACTTGGAAAACAGCGTGTAGTATTGTTGAAATTAGTGGTAGTATGACCGTGAAACTGGTAACCTATACCAATTTCACCCTCTGGAATACATAATGTTTATTTATATAATGTTTATTTATTAAAAATCTAAATTTAAGCTTTTCCATATTAACAAAAGCATAAATATTAAAGGAATTCAATCATTAAAACAGAATAAGAGAAAAATTCACTTTGATTTTCGTTATTTGAATTCCGAAATAAAGATGATATTGTTTGTACTGCATGAGTTCCAGAAAATGTCTGCAATGAATTATAAATTTTTGAAATGTTCCTGGCATTGTCATGTCCTATGACCTCTCAAAAACCGCCCAGTAATTCAGTAGTGTAAGCTTTCAATGATTTAATGAATATGCCTGATTAAGATTTGCGTTGTTACAGGATTTATCTTGTTCTGGTTCTTCAGTTGTACTCGAATTGTCACCATCGTCATCTTCATCAAAAAAATTGCTTGCTGTATCAAGTTCATCGTCCTCTTCAGATGAAGATTGTTTGCTAGAATATTTCCTGACTTTTATTTCAATATTACATTCTGTTTTCATTTTCAAGCTAATAAAAAAGGTAAAAATGAGATTGATTTTATCCGTATACTAACCGTATTTGCTCCTCTGAAATATCCGAATTAAATGGTAAATTTCGTTTTCTGGAGCAGTGTTTTGCATTGCATTCGTTGTTAGAGCATCGATTCAAAGGCAGATTATTACGTTCTTTGCTGTGATTCTGTTTAGAATCAGAAAAGTTTCGATCACCCATCCGAAAAATTACGTAACGTCGTGATGTCCTAATGAAGTTAGGTTTTCGTATTCCATAGAGTCGTAACACATATCGGACTAAAATTCTAAAACTTATTGGTAGTTTTATCGGCAGGAATTGTGAAAAAAAACGGAATGCTATGAGATGAAATTAACATTTTTCACAACTATCTCTCCCTGCTCTTGTTGTTCATTGGTCGCGAGCATTAAACTGATACCGTATCCTATTCCGAAGTGCTTTAAAATTGATGCAAAAATTACGAGAAAGCTTGATTTCTATTTATATAAATATTAGGATCTATTAGATCATTCAGAGAGGAAAAAAGAGGGAGAGAGAGAGTGAAAGAGTGATATGATAATTTGAATTTCATAAAATTAAAATTTGAGTACTTAGTTGTATTAGTAAATAATTAAACAAACATATAGATAAGAATGGAAGTAAAATAAGATACGGTTATTCATACATAAATAAATGATAGGAGTGTAAAATTAGATGATATTTGTTGTTGAAGTTTCAGAAGAAGTAAATGGATTTTAGAAGGAAGAAAGCTGAATGTTAATTTATGCAAAGATGGTGACAACAACTATAAGCTGGACACTCATATAGATTGGATTAATCTCCCAGAAAAGAACATCACCGCTTCACTCACTCTTTGCAATTAATAAGCAATTTATAAGCTTCTTCTCTTATTTTCTCCAATATTATTTTTCATATTTTTAGCAGGCACACTTACACAAATCTCCTCCTATCTACGGTACTTTATTATTAATTTGAAATAACTCATATGAAATTAATTGAAATCTTTAAATAAATGCTAAATCAAACCTTTTTGATTTAAGATAACATTTTAATGAATTCAAAATATTTGAATGAAACTTTTCTGATTGCTATGATTCGTTTGTTGAATATCTTAGCTATCTTTATTAGTAAAAGAAAAAACTTATAGCACTTTGAAATACTACATTGTATATTAAATGAAATGTAATTTAATATCTCAAATTTCTTTCTCTCTTCACAACCTAATAATAAAAATAATAATTTGAAGAAAGAAACTTTATATAGGGGAAATTGAACAAAGATAGATTCAAAAGCTTCCATGACTAAGACAAATAAATAACCTTAAGGATGACAGTGAGAAAAGGGAAAGAGAATAGATATGCCCAGAAGGGATAATTTTTAAACCTAATTTGTTTGGCGATACTAATTTATTTGGGATACTTCTGATCCGTGGCAAATAATGAAACCTGACAGGTCAATAATTAAGCCTGAGCACATTGTTTATCTCTCTATAATAGAAATATATTAATGTGGCTTCAAACTTCAAAAAAACGGAATCCAAAAATAACAGTATCACACATAAATTTGAATACCATATGGGGCTCAAATAATGTGAATCTGCAGGATAGAATAGTATGTCCACGGGAGCGAGAAGGAACGGAAAACAATTTCTTTTAAACAATCAGTTCTCCCCGACAATTGCTGAAAATAGGCAGTTCAAGATGATATGTAACATATCCCGTATCACAAACTTATTAACACTAACTGTTGATGAAGGCTTACATTTTAGAATATCTACTCACTTATCGAGATTTACTGGTCCCACTAGAATTAAAGCCAATTATATCCTATCACTATTATATCACCTTAATTGTTTTATTTTAAGTTGTATATATTATTTGATAAAGAACTTTGAATTTTTCAATTTTTTTATGAAGTGATTTTGATGTCAACGATGACACAGAGAGTTCATTATATTTTTAATATTAGTGTTTCCATTTATTTCATCTTTTCACATCGCTGACGTTACCATTTTTATACGTTCTTAAATTCATTTCGTAATACTCAATTTTATCTGTCATGCATTAAATAATTATGTTCTTTAAGTTTTCAATTTTATCTTTCAGTTTTCATTATTTTGCGTTATGTCATTGAAATGACAGATATGGAAAATATCTTAGTTATAATCCGATCTTAAATATTTGAATATAATAGGGATTCGTTGAACTATGAAAAATTAAATCATATTTGGCATCACCAGTCATTTTAGTTGTTGTTAGAATATTAGAATAGTTTCTAATAATAGTAAATTCCAAAAGGTTTAAATTAGAACATTTTTGGATTTTCTCCCAATAAATTTAATAAGAATAACAAAGAAACTATTTGTCAATTCGTGAGAACCCGTGCAATTATCAATAGCCGAAATATTTGTTCTGTTTCTTTTCTCACCCTCATTCATTCAAAAAATTATTTCAATTTATTCAAAATGTCAACGGATGAAATCTGATAAATGCGGTAAATGAATAGAACGTATCATCGCCATGTAAACAGATTTCGTATTACTTAAATTGATGGCCTTATCTAACTTCGAGAATTTTGATGATCTTTGTAACTTGCAATTGTTTATTTTGAAATGAAATTCTATCTTGCAAACATTTAGCTTTTTAAACGTCAAGGAATTGGCTTCAGATGCTAACCAAGAAAGCATTGTAACATTTCATGAATTTATGATTAGGCTAAAGCGGTATCCTTCTTACAAAGAAATACAGGCATAGCAATAAACAAATTAAATGAATGAATTTGAAATTTCAGTAGCTGGTAACATTTTAGAAATCATTCTATTTGAACAAACACAAAATATTTTTATTTGAAAGGAAATGATTTTTCTCATTTGTAATTACCAACAGATTGTATTTTGAAATAGAAATTTTGGAGAGGCTAAATCTTTCAATGTCCTTAATCAGAATGTTCTTCTTCGCTTTGCTAAGATAATAATGTAATGATGATACGATTATCAAAGGAAGAACAATAGGATTAACAATGCTCCAGAAAATAAATTGTGAAAAAAAATGATGGAAATGTCATAAAACTTAAATAATATAAATGAAATTCATTACCTTCAACATTTTCAAAATTCATATTGATCGACTAATGTTACTGTTACTTACTAATTTTTTTAATCATCTCGATACTTGATTATTTAATATAATATCTTTGCCAATGCTAAGCATCTATTCAATGTACAATTAATTATGACGATACGATGTATGATCAAGATCGATCTCGTTGATAATAACTAACTGCAAAATTGTGCCGCTTAATACTTTCATCATTGATCAGTTGAAATGATTCAATATAGTAAGTTTTTATCAATTAATTTAGAGCATTAGACTTTTTATCAATTAATTTAGAGCTTTATCAATTAATTTAGAGTCGTTTCAATCTATCCAAAAATTTTCATTACTCTTACTAAATTTAGATTAAAAATTAAAGTGTATGTTTGATGTACTCTATTGAATTTCCTAATAGGAGCGGAAGCACACCTTGTCTTACCTATCTACTACAATAGTATAGCAATCTTTTCTTTTTAGGATTCATTGAATTTTCTATTAATAATTGTAAAATAAAATTGAAAAAGATTTTTACATTTTCTTTTTTGTGTGCAAATTAAAAAATTTTTGTCATTTGTTTTTTTAAATTTAATTAGCAAAAATACTTCTAGCAACTATAATCTAACCATCTAAAAGTTTCAACTTTGACCTAATAGTAACTAAAAGTTTAATATTATTTTCTAAATTTGATGACATAATGAATGGTAACAATTATTTTATCATCTCATTACATTAAATTAACATTGCTGCAGTAATTTCTATCTTTCAATTATTATTGTTGTGAAAAAGATGAAGAAATGTTCGATTATCTTATCTTTACGAGGGATTGAAGGAAAGAAAGTATGAGAGAGCTTTCATTGATTCTGAACTAAAGAAGTGAAATAATATTAGGAAGACGAGAAGAGAGAAAAGAAATGAATAGAAAATTTGAAATCGTTTATTTGCATAAAATTAAATGAATGTTGAATTTTTCTTTTTTTGAAATTACCAGTCGGATATATTATGAAAATGAAAGAATGCTCTTCAATATTGTTTAGTAGCGGTAAATCGAAAGTTATTCGTATTCCAATGTTACTTTAATTAATTTTTTCATTTCTCTTTGATTTTAAAGATAAGAAAAAGCCAGCTAACTATTATATCGATTTTTAGATGATAGCTAAGAAATTTTTGATTTTTTTAATCCAATTCTCAATTTTCAACGTTTTACATTTCATTAAATTTTATTCTGAAGTTTGTAATAATGTAAATATTAAACAAAATAATCTTAAATAATAGTAATTAAATTCTGAGCAGAAGCATTCAAAATAATAATGAATGGCGGCTATTTGTTGGCATTCATTTCCACAAAATCATTCGATGTCCGTCCGATCAGCGATAATTTATTTCTAATTATTTTTTAATTTCCATACAAATCATAAACATATTATGGTGTAAAATGAGCATTTTCATTAACGCTTCTCATCACCCAATTTTGTTATTAGTGTGTCAATAAGAATTAAAAAACATTTTACATTATGATAACCTCTTTTTTTAATGTATTTTATTCCCTTCAGTTAATTCAATAAAATTTTATTTCACATTTATTTTTATCGAAGATTTTTATTCAATTTTATGAACTCGAAGTTGAAATTGTAAAATCTTTTCAATATGTATATTTTTTTCTTCTTGCATTACTAATTCATTTCTATTTTAGCAAATTGTTTGTCCATTTGGAATAGTTTACAAAATATGAAATTCAAAATTCATTACCGACAAATTGTATTTTGGTTATAATTATGGATGAGTGATAGATTTATGATTTCTGTTGCAAACTAGAATTAATTGCATCTTGAATCTTAATTATTTTCTATTGGAATCAAAACTTCAGGATCATCCGCTAACAGTATTTTACATGTCGATGACCTTCAAATACTACATATTCGACCTCGAAATTCAATTCACAGAGACATGAAACGATTTTATGATGTAAATTTTAATAATTTCAGGCAAGTACAAGGAGTAAAAAAAATTAATATTATCGTCGTGAGTGCTCATACGGCTTTATTCTTAAAATTATGGTTTCGTCGTTATCGCGTGATCGTTCTATTGCCGCTAATACCATGCAACTTTTGCAACGTTTGCTAACTTCTTCATTTAATATTTATTGAATCTTCAAATAAGTCCGATCTTTTAATAGAGTTAATGAAACACAAAGTGTCCTAATTAGACCTTTGAATTTTGATTTTGTATGGGACGATATTAGAAAATGGAGCATAGCTGCATGCAAACTACTCCTATGGCTATTTTGCGTGATCACGATGATTATTATCAATCAGATGATAATTTGAATGTAAGTTTGAAATGCTTGATTTTAATTTTTCAAATTCTATATTAGCATTTACTTTTTAACTTATTCATAGTATTTTCATTTTCCTTTTCTTTTCTTTTTCATAATTTTAAAAATTGTATTACTTAAAAAACTAAATAAAATGCTCATTCAATTCACAATGAATCAGAAGCGTACATCCGAAATAATTCTTTACAATAAATTTATCCGTTGGTTTTTAGAATTTTCTAACTCATACATTTTTTGTTAGGCTTTGGACAACGCTTACATTTTTTTAATAATACTTTTGCAACTTTCTCTCTCTCTCTCTCTCTCTCTCTTTACAACTTTTCAAAATTTCCCGACGAGTATCGAGATATGGTCTAATTGGTACCAATCATCATATGGTACTGCTGTGTTATACTATAAGTTGTCATTTTCTATTCTGTCAAATAATTCCATTTCACAGTACTACTAAATTTTCTTAATTGATAGAAGATAACAATCTTAAAAATCCTAACGAAAGAGAAAAAGTGAACATTTTTGTATGACTCTAATTTGTTTACTATTTGATAAGCATAGATATTTGTTTAATGTAATATACAATTATTGAAATATTTTCACATATAAAAGATATTGATTAGTATGAAAATTCGAAATGTTAATTTAACAGACAGATCTTCTGGAATGAATGGCATATTGCTTTTTGGTACCATAAAGTATTGTAAGAAAAATTCGAATAACTTCAAATTAATGCTTAAATAGAAGATATACTAACTTCTTTAAAAAATTTTGAAAAAATAAACTTCCAATAGTCAGTTGCTCTTTCTTGCAAGATAAAATTTGTTCCATTCATTACTTCAACATTAACAAAAGTAAAAAGAGCTTTCTTTACATTTAGAAAAATCTAAGATTTATTTTTCTTCATTCGTCACAATATCATAAATATTCGATCTTTTGGATTATCAATTTCAGTATAATTCTTACCCCTTTGAAACTTTGGTAGAAATGTTCATTATCCGAATAACAATAATGTACGCTAAATTTAAAGTAAGTAAAATGAATAAGAATAGACGCTGAAGGATGAATAGTTTATGGGTGTTGGAGACTTTAATAAAATGCAAAATTAATATATGACTGATTTTCTTTTGGTAGAAATTTTAATTCTTCGAAGGCTCAATTATTTATCGGTGGTGCATTAGAATTCAGAACATTGGATATTAAAAAGAATAGATATGACTTACAATAGAACTTTTACTTATTGCTTAGGCTTTGACGAATCATTTCTTCTGTCATCTTTAGCCAGTTTTTCAAGGCCTTTTCAAATTATGTCTGCTTTATTATCACTGTATTACTCTTCCTTATCATACTATAACCGTATATTGAAAGGAACCAACTAACTTTTTTTTAATCTAATCAATCAACTGTCATGTGCTATTTTGCGGATTTTTCTTTCATTTCTTAGATTTCATGCAAGAATGATTATCAGCAAGGTTAAAAGTTATTTATACACACTGCTAATTATTTCATGCATTTCAAATTTCATCTGATAGAAACGAGTAAATTGAAAGGCGTAATATTTGCGTCATCTAGTAACTTACAACATCTTCTTTCCAGATAATTTCTATTATCGTTCCAATTTACGGCAACGGTTAATATCACCTCAATATAATACCATTACAGCATCTACCGAGAAGTAAAATCAAATACCATATTGATTTTTATTCTAAAGACGTACAACGTCTAATTTTCAGAGAATTGTCTTACTTTTGGCTCATGAAAGCATATTAATGTTAATAAAATATTACTTATTTATATTTAACTATACATTAAAAATATGATTTCATAACGCATTATGTTATATTGGAACATATATTTAGTTGACGATCCTAATTATGACCTTATTTTTAAGGCTGAATTTATATTAGAAGCAATTTCAAAAAATATACTAACTGTCATTTTCCGGGTTAGACTTTACTAAACATATTGCTATCATTACAACTATTTTTTACAAATGCATTTACTTTAATCTCTATTTTATCCTTTATTTTTATATTTCAAGCAGTTTTATTAAAACTAAATTAATCTTTCAATTTTTTTAGAGTTCAATTTTATTTCAAATAATTGAAAATATTTAGAATTAGTCACAGATCACTTCTACAATTTGGTAGAATACCAATATTTGAAATGGAACTGAATGGCTGGGAAAAAGATTTTCAGTGACCTTTAACGATACTTTTTACAGGTAGGAAAAAATCACATGATAGTTAATTGATTTCAATTAATGCAAAAAAGCTTAGAGAATGCCACTTTGAGAAGTAATGTTTTTTTCATTTCCGAAATTGAATAATATTGACAATGGAATCGAATTATTGTTTGATTCTCGAACAATGTACATTCTAATTATATTTAAGTTTGCTTCAGCTCTATCTATCCAGTGCATGTAGTAAATCAAATGACTGATAAGCGATGATAAATACTCACGTTAATCTAATTATATCATATTCATCATCGATTGGAACAATGATCTTTACTGTATAATTGATCTTATCATTCGGTTTGAATGCATGCATTACTAAATTGTACCATATGAATGTAACATGCAATAATGAAAGTGTTATTAGAAAAAGCACCGTAATGCAATTTCATTTCTTTCTTTCATTAACAGAATAGTAAATGAATTTGTTTCATTTAATTTATATGTTTAAGAGCTTTCCCATTAAAAATTAAGGGAAATAATTCTGAAAACATTAATTAATTCAGCCAATCTCCATTTTCATATGAAATTTCCATTCTCAAATCAAAAATTCTAATCTAAAAATCAAACATAAAACTTTTCAGATATTTTGAAATTTCAACAATTTTTCATTAATTCTTAATAAATCTTCTTCCTAATATAATATAAAAACCTTTCTATCTCTTTGACAGCGTTAATTAATCATCTTTTATCACTCTGATATTTCTAAACAGTTTGATTTGGTCCTCGATAATTATCTGTTAATTATGAATAGAAGATTTTAACTATTGTGTTAATTAATATCGCTGCATATAAAATAAGCCACTAATTTCATCGGCTCATCCTTATTATTAAAAATCAACAATTAACAAATGATTATTTTAATTTATAAAAGTTATACGAAAGATAAATTCTTTTTAATTAATTTGCTTATATTTACATTCTTTTTAGCTTAAAATAACAAAAATATACAGATAAAATGATTTATTATTTTAAATAATCCAATGAAAACTGGTTATTGCGGTTCTTCGTTAATGAATCAAAAAAGTATCGGATGAATCAGATCTTTAAGAATTATTTCTCTTTTCTACAAATTTTACAACAAATATTCATCCCTCTATCAATTCCGTTCTCATTTCTTTTCCCCTTTCTTTTTCCACGATAACCTTTTTATTCTTTTAATCTATTTCTCGTATGCTAAATTCTTGTCACCTTGAAAAGATGTTTTGGAGTTTAATTGATTGTCTGACGATATCTTTCATCTTAACGTCAGGTATTCCTTTAATCTATTTTCTTTTTATGCAAATTATGAAATCATAATTTTAATTATCCGATACTTTAAAGTATGTTTATTTGTTATTGCAATACTAATCGCAGTATCACACATCAAAAGTTCATTTAGCACTTTTTTTCTCTTTTTCTCTCCCTTTATTAATTCATTAGCAATATACATCATTACTAACAATTAGCGAGATTTCTTGATTAATTTTTTTCTGAGAGACTTCAAAGAGATCGAAGGAATATTATCACTTACTAACTACTAAGTCGGTATCCATATGTTTGATAATCAGTTATCAGCAATTAATCAAAAATTGATTAACCGATTCAATTAATTTCTATTGTCAGATTTTTTTAGGATGTTTCGGCACGATGAAGAGATTTTGAAATTATCTTCCTCTTCAAATTTTTTGTTTAAAAATTATACTTGAACTGCTTAAATTTTATATTGCTTTGATATTCAGCACACTTAATAGTAGGAAAAGAAAAATGTATGCAAACAAAAAATTCTTCTGAAAAATTTCCAGAGCGTTACGATAAAAATCATTAATGGGAATTAATTTTCCATTTATAAACAATGCAATCCTATTAAGTGTTCATTATTGGGAAATGAACTTTTCTAATTATTTGAAATTTAAAACAGCTTAAACATGAGAAGATAAAATTGGAATGAATGTATTTTGAAGTTGTGAAATCTGTAATTATTATTAAAACATAAAAGAAATGAGAAAAGTTTTGACACATATTGAATAATTTAAAAGTATCAAAGTTAAATTATATAAATATCGTCTCTTTTAAATTTTCTGAATAGAAATTAATAAATTTTCAGTTTCATTTCTTTGTTATTTTCAACTTTCTAAACGAATAGATTTCTTTAAATAAACTGAGAAATAATTAAATAACTTTCTGAATGTGTCAAAATTCCATTTCTAATTTTGTAATTATTACTGACTGATACGATGAATTAATAATTTCTTTATTCAATGTGATTTTTCGGTGAAGCGTAATGAAATAGTGAAAAATTAAGGGAAAATTATTTTTGCATTGACGTTATTCATCAATTAGACCTAATCATAAATTTTTAACTGTGAAATTTTTTGTAGAATTGTTGAATTTTCAGATAATTTATTGACAGCGGAACAAAGAATGATTTCTAATACAATCATTATTAAAGTTTGCATTCGAAGAAAATTTTGGTACTTCGGACCAATTCATTTTAAAATAATATATTATATTTAATTAGTATGAAGAAAAAAGTCGCACTTATTAATTTTTACTTTTTCCAATTTTAATGCGAAATAATCATAATTTTTTCTCAAACTCTAAAATTAAAATCATTAAGTAAACACAGAACAAAAAAAAATGATAATTGTTTTTAGATATAATTGCTGATAATTGTAAATATTTTCATCCAAATTTTCATGAAAAATCAATTTTCTTCTTATTTTTTCTTTTTCGAATAATTATAATAATTTATTTTTGGTTGGCCATTATATTCTTATATATAAACTATCATTGGCTAACAAATTATCATCGACGATGCATTCATTCTAAATTATTACTTTGTTAATAAGCCTATAAAATAATTCATTGTTTTATTTCAAGAACGGATATTGTTACTTATTTTTCTTTATTTTATAAAAAAAATCAATTGATGACGAGAATAGGGATATATATTATAATGATGAATGAAGTGACTAATTAATTTTGAAATTGTCTTTTTTTTTGTTACCTGAAAGTATTTAAGATTTTAATTATTTAGTTAAAAAAAGGCCTCAAAATTTAATGGACAAATATAATTTGAACTTACATATCTAAAAAAAATTTTTTATTACAATATTCTGGCTCATTAAAAGCTGACATTATTCTCTTGCAAATATTTTTATTATCCAATTTTGACTTTTGTCGAATAACTTTTTCTAAATGAAAATGCTTAAAATTTTTGTCATTTGTTTTATCACTAAAATGTTGAATATGTTAAGTTGAAATGAAAACTAAATTCACGAAACAATTTTCATTTAAATTTTTTATTGATTGATGAATTCGATAATGCTTTTGTTCATTCATTTGTAAAGTCCGCTAGTTTTCTTGATCAGACTTTATAGAAAATATTTGATACGAGTTTTTTTTGAAATTGTGTTCTTTCGCACTTCTTATGAGTCATCTATCTGTTCTTGTAAGTGAAGTATTTTAAGTGTCTCTGCTATGTCCTTAGCTCTGCTAACTGTTAAACTTTTCGGATATATTCTTTGCAGAATCTTCAATTATTTGCATATCTAACAACAACGGTAGTGACATCACCATCACCTCTACTGCTAACACCATCAATATTACCAACATCCCTACTACTACTCTCATCCTACTGCCACCACTGCTACCAACCGATCCTAACATCAATAATGTATAACAATCCGACTTGTGTTCAATCAAATACTACTGCTAATACTACCATTCCTACCATACTTTCTGATTATTCCACTTATATCCCCTACTCTATCAATCCCATCAATGGTAAATTTTTCGTTTGAAATTTCAAAAAATTTTTAAACTTGTAGAATAAGAAAATTTTCTATTAATTTATTAGTGTAGGATAGGAAAGATATCAATTTTATATTGATAATTTAAAAATATAAAAAGTAGATAATAGTCTCCAAAAATGTTTATATTTCTTACTGCCATACTTCACAAAACAAGAATGGATATATTTACTTTTGACTTTACTTAACTTAATTTTTCTTACATCCTCTCTTAAAAATGCATTCTCCTTCTTGAATTTCCTTTAACTTTACTATTTTTTAGATCGTACCTTAGTGAATTCCTATTATGATGGAATACATCCAAGTCAAAATTCAGCTTGCCGAAGTTACTCACAACTTGATATCACTCCTGCACTTTATCAACGATCTAGGTTTTTAGATCCTTCAATTTATAACTAAATAAACAACATTAATTTCATCTCTTTAAAGTTTTCATTAAAAAAATTTTTCTCTTTTGTTAAAAAAGTTTTAACTTCTGTTGAGTAATTTATAAAAGAATCAATTAATTAAGCAATCATAAAAAAAAACAAAGAACTCAATGAATGAAAAACTATCATAATATCTCCTTTACATATACACATAGACTGTGGTATAAAATATTTTGAAAATCAATTAAGACTCATCAAAATTTTTGAGTTTTCTCTTTTAGAACTGTACCAACACGAACTGTACCACCAAAAATCCACAAAATGATGCATATCAAGCGAAATCGTGATTATGTAGCCGATCCATATTTCTTTGACACAAGAGAATATAGGTTCCAGTTTCAGGATTGAATTACTTAAAATATTTTTTCCAATTATATTCCTGTAAAGATCATAATTGTGAATATATATATACATATATGATAATTTTTTAACAAAGCAATGAGCTCAATAATTTACTTTACTTTAGAAGCTATTCTGGTCCTTGGAAGGATGTTAGAAAGTGGCCAATGTATCGAAAAAGGAAAGGACCTTTTGGCCGAATACAAACATATAAGGTTAAAATTATTAATTTTTTTAAATATTTCAAGCTTAAAAGAATATTCAAATTATCACTTTATAGGAATCAGAATTTGGTGGCAGTCCAATCGATCGACAACCTCGTTACTATCATGGATTGTACAGAGGCAAACATATTTCATACACATTGCAAAAATATAGCTGTAAACGACGAATTTTTATGTTTACAAAGAAAATAGAATGAAATTGAAATGAATTATAGTGCAATTGGATATGCAACCTGCAGCATTAAGACGAATACGACCGTATTATACGCCAAGTTATGCAACCTATCCGCCAAGTATCATGAATGCGGTAAAAACAAAGGATGAAAAGTATGACCAACGATATTCCATAATAATGAGAATTATTATTAAAGTAATTGAATTGGTTGGTCATTTTTTAGTTTTTGAATAATTTGATAGATTAGAAAATGATCATTTTTCATTCGCTTACTTTTAAATCACACATATTTCGAATTACTACTGTATGCTAAATAATACAAAAAGTGTTTGAAAGAAAAACTTTATTTAAATAATCTTTGGGTTAATTATAATTAGATTTTGAATAGCAGTTGAATTCTAAAAGATTTCCTATATATTATTTTGTAATGTATCGTGAAAAAAGAATGTATTTTGTTTAGATACTCTTAAACTAAAATTTTTACTAATACAAACTTCTGAAATCGCAATTCTCTTTTATTCTTTATTACATAAAATCAATGAGATTAGTATTAAAATTATTTCGATTTCTTCTTTGCATTGAATGATTGCGAAAATAAAAAATAAAAATCACTGATAAGGAACTGTTATTAATTTTCTTTTATGTAATACCTTAAAATTTAATAATCATTTTCATCTTATAAGAGCGATTTAGTTGCTTGGAGCTGCCACAGTAGGACTTATAGTTGCTCCAATGCGCGAAATGTCCATTTACGCATTTGTCAAAATGACACAAACCGAATGGCAAGGTTTAATACTTAGTATTGCTGCATCTTTCTCAGCTTTATGTCTCATTATGTTATTTGGTGTTTGTTTGGGTTATCGATATATGTTTTGGCGAAGATTTGTTAGTTATTTTTATTTCGTTAAAAAAGAATAAAGTTAATTTCAAATGCCGAAAAGTTTATTTTATTTTGACATAATTTATGCAGAAAAAAGAAAATGGAAGGCGCAAAATGAATTATAGCTTTTATTTCCCATTTTTAATTTGAAATTCTGTAATGTCTACAAATGGCAGCTGTTCATTAATTATTCTAATGAATAAATTCCTATAATACAGCCACTCATTATTACACTTTTATAATCAACTTCTTAATCTTTTTGAAAAAATTGAACATTTATGATGGAATTTTGATATTTAGCAATGAAATAAATTTAACTTTATTTTCTCTTCATTGTTTTTCCTCTTTATCATAAATGAGGCATTGGCGGAAAATGGCACATTGCGCATACAAATTTCCTTTCTTCTAATGAATTATAATAAAGTTATTTTTTTTATAAAGATTTCCTAAAAACCTCCAATTTTTCTTTTCAGTTCCACACACATACATACACATACATACACACACATACACACATACACATACACAACGATATAATAAATGTATTAATTTTAGGACAATCTGATCAGCTTAGTTGGTTCATTTGGTTATTTATTTATTGGAGCTATAGAAGCATATTATGCAGCATGTCCTAATGGTGAAAAAATTGATTTAGTTTGTTATAGGCTAGAATGGATTATTGCAAGTGTAAGTTTTTTTTTCATAAATTGTTTAAAATTAAGAAATATTTTTAATTATTAACAAATTTGCAGCTGGCAGTTAATCTTTAGCTATTATTAGTCATCATTTCTCAACCTTTACTATTTTTTTTTTTGTGATTAGAATAATGCAAATTGCGATAAAGTGTATGGAATGAAAGATTGAGAATTTGAAAATGCTTGTATACTTACAGGCGCTAATATTCATCAATGTTATTGTATATATTATCGATTACGTGCTATCATTTCGAACAGGAATTAGCATATTGTGATCATATATTTTCTTTTTGTTTTCTAAAACCCTCACTTATTTAGTATAGTTATTTTGATAATAATTTTAATATTTAAATGTATGGTGCTGTTATGATCTGCTATGATTTGTCTTTCTCTTCCACTGATATGAAATTTCAATAATATTACAACTAAAGAAATCATTTGAAGTTATTTGCTAGTGTGTTAGTAATATCTTTTACTTTCTTATCACTTCCTTTAACCCTTACTTTAAAAGATTGATATTGTTGAAATAGCAGAACTTTTGAAATTTTATAAAACATTCATTTAACAATGTTGTTATTCAGCGATTATATTAAGACGAAAGATAAGCACGATAAGTAAGGATCGGAAGGAAGAAAATAGAATAATTAATATCATAATTGAATTATAATTAAATCTTTAGAACTTAGTCAAATATAGTTACTCCAAAATTATCTCATAGAATGTTATTTATCATGCAGTGGAGAAATTGCTCATTAATAAACTTTTTGCATTGCTCATATATAACAATAATGATATAATAAATCTTTTGATAAGCATGTGATGATCTGTTCAACAAAATTGCTAAAGGAAGAAGGCTTGCAAGTAAATGAAAGAAAAGAAGTGCAATTAATACCAAGTAGTTCGGGAAGAAGTCAAGGAAACACAAAGATATTTACCAGATACAGGAAAAGAATATCAATTAATGAATTAATGATGTTCCACGGTAATTCAAACATTTAGAGAGTAATCAGAATTTTTAAATGAATGCTTTAATACAAAATTTGTGTTGATTAGCGAGAGTGAATATTTTGCTGAAATTCTTCAACTAAATGCTTCGTATCAATTTGCTGCTATGACGGGAAAGCTAAGGTGAATGAAATGCGCGTAAGCGTCATGTGTTCCCATTCCGCTCGGTCAACAATTCTCCTATCATTTTGCATTAAGCATCTTGCTGATTGTGTGAAAGCTCGAATTTTCTCCCAAGCTTTTCCTTAAGAACGATGACTGATCACAGTTCTATGGATGCTACTATTTATAACCGATATTCCGATATCAGCGGTTTGAATTTTTTTTTCATTCTATTACCGTTTACATTTCAATTTTATTTCACATCATTTTTATTCAGATATTTGTCGTTTAAAAATAGAAAAAAGTGCAATTGTCAGCAAGATTTATTCAGTTTATATGTAATTTTTTGATCATACCTGGCAGGTAAAAAAACATTTTTCCACGGTGACTTTAATTATGAAATGGACAATAATATTTAACTCTTATTTATTCAGAATTTATAGGTAGTGCTATTCTTTTCAGTAATATAATGATAATATTTGATAGTTTAGTGATAGTGTATAAATCAGTAACGATGGTGACAATCAGTTCAGTAATGAACCAAATGAGGAATATTGTTTTACAGACTTTCATATTATACTTTGAATTTGACTTGAATCTCAGGTAAAGAAACCAGGCAGATGCAAATAACTTCTTCATTTGGTTCTAATTTGTTATTTAACTCTATCTCACTCGTTTACTATTTACTACTTGCTAGATACTAAACTAAGATTGAACTGTGGAGCTTTAGAGTTGAGAGTTAAATTTTAACCAACTAAAAATAGAACTTTAATATATTAAAAATGATTGCAATCTATTAAAAATAATATGCAAAGAATGTGAAATGTGTTATGTTTGTAAATCATTGTTAATTTTCAATTTTTGCTAAGCTAATCTTGCGGAAATAAATAGAAATTAATTAACTTATTAATTAATATCTGTCATTTATTTATTAATTGTAGAGAGATTAGAGTTTTAGTATATCGATCTCATTATCACAATAATCATTTTTTTTAGAATTAAAGGGTATATTTGCAGCAAGGAACACATGGGGTCGCTGTCAACATACAGATTGGGATGCTTGCGAATTGGCACGACTTCAAGAGCTTAACGAAGTATTTTAATTTCATTAAATTTAATCGAAGTTATCCTCTGTTGTGAGTATTTCTCGAAAATTGTAATACTCGTTTTCGATTTATTTTTACTCTTATAACAATTCCATCATATGCTAATTATTAGTAATCAAGTTGTCATCAATTTGAATTATCCATTAAGGCTTATTTTGTGTTTCAGTAAGTACAGCAAAATAATTAGAATGAAGATATCCACCGTTTTACCAATAATCTTCAGGCACGACAACGAGCCGCTCAAATGGAAAAGACGATGCGCTGGTGGTCAGAATGTACTGCATCATGGCGGCAGAAATGGAGTACAGTACGGAACGAACGAAATCGTGCTCGTGAAGAAGGACATTCGTTACGGATAGCGCTTACGGAAGCCAAAGTTAGTGGTGGAAAAATAAGTAGTCAGTCTATAGCTGGAAATAATTATCTTGTATCAAACTGCTGTAATTGCAACAGTAATTAAGAACCATTAATTACAACTGTGTGATCATTCGAAGCCTTAAAACAATTAATGAGACAATTTCATTCGTTGCATTAATTCTCGCCGTGTTAGTGATAATATAGTCTTTTCTAAAATGAAATCAATAAAAAATTCATCGTGAGAGTTATTTCAGGAGGAGAATAAAAAATTATTAAGTGCGAAACGAACTGTAGAAGCTGAAAATTCACTAATGAAAGCTCACATGCACTTATTGCAAAAAGAACGAATAGCCAATCGAATGGTTAATTTATTGAAAACTAGAATTTCAAAGTACCAACCATCAATTCATTTCAAGAAGAATGAAAAACATTGTGGCGGTAACAACAAAAAATAGGACAATATTTACAATTTCAGTGAAATGATGTTTTTATTTTGAGAGTTTTATTGATTGGAAAGTAATGAAATCGAATCTTTTTCATAAATTCTTTTATTAGTAAATATGATGATTATTTTAGCCATTAGAAGTGAGTTCTCTGCCAGAGACACCACCAATAATGCTTGATGAAGAGTGCCAGGCACGACCGGAATATATGCACGTCTCAACGATTACCGATCAATCGGTATGCATTATGCTGCATTTGCATTTGCACTAAATAAACTTATATTATTTTGCATTTGTAAATTCGTATTATCAAATTCGTACCGTTTGTCATTCCTCAGTTACAATTGTCCGTTTAAAGTTTCTTTGGTATCGATTTAATATTTATGAAGTTATAACAGAAAAAGAAAACATAATATAGTAGACACTTAATTATGCAAATTCGAAGCAAATGAGAAGATAGTGATATCATTCCTTTTATTCGAAACTAATGGAAATAGCATTTAGGAATACTTTAATGAAATTAAAGAAATAAGCTTATAAATGCTCCTTTTTTTCTTTTTTGTTTATTAATTAATGGAAAAAAACAATAGAAAAATTCAGTGAATCAAACCATTCCAGAATTTCATCTTTGTGCTATCAATCATTCTTATCATCCATTCGTTATTCTTTTTGCTTATCATCCATTTCAAGGTAAAAATAATTAATTTTTACAGTTAGATATTAATTATTCACGATGGATGCGTTTGGATGGATCACAAGGAAAGCTGTTCGAGTGAGTGCTTTTTTTTCGGTATTTCTTCATTTAAAGAGATTTCGCCGATCGAAATATTTGAATTTTATATTTTTAGGAGAAGGAAATAAAAAAAGAAACGATATTATAGGAGTATGAGAAGATTGGAGAATCGATGTAGTGAATTACAAACTGAATTAATGATGATGGAAGCTAGATGTACTGAACTTGAAGCTTCTCGTATAGCTGCAAAAGAGGAGGTTTCTTTAAATATTTATACAATGCACTTAACTTATAGTTCACTATCTGCCATATTAAAATTATTAGGTTGTATTATGGGAAAAGTTTCAAATTCCTGAACAAGCATCGCGGTTTCCAATATCACTCATACATTTCCTATTTATATGGATACCAATTCGTCCCGTCTTTAGAATAAATTCTTTTTCCACTATAAATATTCATCTTTCAAAATGCATCAATTACTGTATTTTGAAAGATATTTTTGTGGTGAAGAAAAATTATTACTGCATCAGTATGATATGCTGTATTTTTTTGCTTGATATATTTAATTTTATTTTTTAAACTAATTTTGTGATTTATAGATTGAGGAGTTAAAACGTTTCCAAGAACAAACATCCTTCCTCAATAGCGGTTCAACTTCACAAAAGGATGCAAGAGAAATTGAAGCGGTCAGTTCGTTCAATTTTTATAGATTTGAAAGTTGTCAAAATGATAACAATGCCAATTGATTTACTTTTCATTCCCATAAAAGAATTACACTTATTACACCTTAATGCTAAATCAATATGTCTAATGCTTAGTGCTCCTCAGAAAAGCTGAAAAGCTGATGATTGCATAAATGGTTATTTATTGAAATGGAAATTGGACCGGGTTTACTATATTAAGAAACTAAACTATTTTTAGATTTAAAGATATTATATTGATATATCATTTTGTAGATAAGGTCGGAGCGCGATGAAGCGTTAAGTGAAGTGCAGACACTGAAGATGGAAAAGGAATTTCTTATGCAACAGCTCAAAATGTTGAAGATTACGATGGAAGAGAGTGAGCCAGAACCACCAGGACCTACCTGACAGTGCCACCATTTCTCAACTCCTATGACTCCTTGATGTGAATCAACCCCTTGATGTGAATTCAACTCCTTGATGTGAATTTTTGTATAAAGAAACTTGTCATTAAATTCTTGAAAGAAATCTAGCTTTCCACTTTAATACTAACTATACTTATTTACGAATAATATCAACTGACAAAATATATTTCAACACCGCGCAGTAAATTTTAAAAACAGCAGTCTCTTTTGTTCTAAATTGATCAGCTCACTTATCTATAAACAAAGAAATTTCTCATCGGATCTATTGGCTCAAATATCTAACATGGTAATCTTTAGAAATAGCCAAGAAAATTTTGTCCTATATGATATAATCTGTTCTTATAGTTTAAAATGCAATTGAAATAGAAAAATGCAGGTTTTTTGATTTGAAGGCTCACAAATATGTGACAAATTATTTATAAGCCAATAACAAGTATCAAATGACAAAATAACAAGGCTGTGTCAACGAAAAACAAACAATGCCATGGAAGAATAGCTCTGAGTACACCAGAAGAGAATTAATGAGCACGAATTCTGCAAGGTTGACTGTGATGCTACAGCTGTGATGCTACAGCTAAACGAATAGGATGTGCTAAGAATGTTTACAAGATCATCGGAGATAGCACACATATTAGAGTTGCCACAAATATTAAATAGAAAATCTCGAAAATACCTTAAAATCCCATATCCTTTAAACTGAAAAAAAAATGTGCTCCTCAGACGTATTTTAAATCGTCTCATGTGGAAGAGATAGGATGAGATAAGTTATACCAAATTTTAAGTACAGGTGATATTTCAGCGAAAACAAAAAAAGTCAACGATTAAAAAGAGATTATGAAATCGAAATCCCAAATATAATTTGAACATTTCTGCTCATAAATTCAAGAAGCAATGACATAAATGTCTTTGTCGGCCAAATCAAGCAAATTACAGTTGGACGAAATATATGTTTTCATCGGTAGTGGCCCTAAAGAAAGCAATAACTTCGACTTGGACCATAAGGAAAAGATGGCACGTATCTCATAAAGTAATCTTGCATGTGTTAGGACTTCATCATTTGCTACCAGTAATATACGATGCTTTCTGGAACCATAATGTACTGTTACACCGAATGAAGTCGTCCGATGGCAGACCAGATGTAACTAAATCAACTTAGATTAGAAATGTCCATAGAAAAATGGTCAAGTGTGGGTTATAAAAAGTGAATCCATTTGATGTAGAGAAAAACTTGTGATTTCTTCCAGTGTAATTGTCATTTAATACCAAAACGTATTTTAACACTTTTAAAAAGAAACAAAAATTTACTGAAAAGAAAAGTGCCAACATACCTCTACTTGTGCATTTTTCACTGAGCTGCAAGAAACTGCAACTGACATTGCACCATCCGGTACACCGGATAAACGTACTGGAGTACCAGTCGTGTTTTCAATAAATTCATTGTAGTCTTTAATTACTGTAACCAAACGATGAGTAAAAGGACTTACTGTACAATATGCTATCGCCTTATCGTTCGGCATCAATTTGGCCTGCAGATAACACAGTTTTCACTATTTCTTCCAAAACTGTGGAACAACGATCTTACATTAAAATATGAATAGGGAGTTGGGATGCAACTTTTGTTGAAAAGAATGATAATGAAAGATAATAATGAAAAACTATATGATAACTAGAAGTTAAATGTGCATTACTGCTTAAAAAGACCCAGCACTCCTTTTATTCTCTTATTTCTTTTATTTCCGATAAAAAAAGAGCTTACACTTTTACGAAGTTTCTGGACGCGATTGATAATTTCGCGTGCAAAACCTTCGTCTTTCAGAGCGTTATCTTCTGTTATATCCACTATTACTATTGTCTAAATTGTACAATAAGGATTTCAAAGTATAACCAGAATTTTTTGCAAAAAAGTCATAGTTACATAGAATAAAACTTAAAAATCTTCATAAATTATGGAACACCAACTACCGCTAGAATATTAAGATTTTAGAGTCACAAATATAGATATAAACAAATAATAATACAATTTCATAAATACCTGTCCATCTGAGTGTGCTTCCATTTGTTCACCAGTAGTTTGGACATCACGACATCCATAAGATAAGCTCACTTCTTCAGCAGTCAATTCATAACCTAATATATTCAATACACCTCGTTCCGCAAACTGTTCCAATTCATTCTCGGTAACTTTATTCTAAAGAAAAGGAAATCTTCCTGACTAAAAATATTGAGTGGAAAGCAAGTGCTTTGAAAACGTAAATAATTCAAATATTCTGAATTTACCACTAAAAATAAAGTGGACTGTCTAATATGACTTCCATTTTTTTGAATGAATACCCGACGAATCCTCAAACACTCTTATCAATGCAAAAAAATCTCTCCATTGCACGATCGTTATAAAATGAGAGGCATAAAGCGTCATGTGAGCCTCATGTGAGACTTTATGCCTCACATAACAATTGTACAATGGAGATTTTTTCAAGGTAAAAAGGATACAAAAATCGAGAACTAAAAACGCTTATATTTTCAACAGAAAACAATTTAAAAAATATATAAATTTGCACACAACAACCTTCAGGTAATCGACCACTTTTTTCTGATCACCCTTCAATCTGGTGCCAAGTAAGCGGAAATTTGGTTCAGCTTTCAAGTAGACACCATACTTCTCCTTATTGTGTGAAACCGTTAGCGTTCTTACGTTAACTTCTGCTATAATATAATTTTGCAGTGAGAGAACGTCATCTAAGAATTGCTTTTCACGGTTGATTACGATCATCTCTTTCAGTGGATACTGCAAAATATTGATTGCATTAGCAGAAGATACATTATATATAGTAATTAGATATCGAAAAACTCGGAGGTGAGAGAATTTGTAAAGAATGAAACATGATGAAAAATATGAATTTATGCATGAATTTCATAACATGATGAAAAAAAAAATTGAATTTCATAACATAATGAAAAATATGAATTTATGCACCTTGACTGGTATTCCTTTTCTTTCCCGTAAGACCCGAACGAGATCAATAACTGCTCTCATTCTTGCAACTCTTTTTTCCACTGATTTGTCTATTAAATCATTTCTAAAAAAATTGGATGTGTATCTTCCAGTAGATTTTAAATTTAAACTAAAACAACCGAAAATACGGTTCTTCCTGCAGCCGACCACAAAAAGGAAAGCAATAGTGAGTTAGTAAAAATAAATATTTCCAAAAGCTTCAAATTAGCTATCCCACATGCCAATCAGTTTTCTTGATAAAAACATCGCTTCACAGAGCGACTTAAAGTGAATAATAGTGAGAATGCCTTTAAAATACACAAAAATTGTTTAAACTCAATGAACGATTAACTGAATTTTTACAGTGGCTGTGGAATCATTTCGAAATGTACGGATTCATTGGTTGATAAAGAAATATGCCGTAAGTTACGCCACAAATGTTCACAAAAAAAAGGTGTAAATGGTGCCATAAGTCGGACGATCAGCAGGAGAACTTTTCCTAATGTCGAAAGGCCGTGCGCACAATCTTTTACGCCATCTTCACCCTACAATTGGGTAGACATTCTTTTTTTGAGCATATAAAGTAGAACATTCGTTTTTTTGAGTATATCGAGTGAAATAATAAAATAAATTTTTATAATCGTAAAGACAGAAGCTAAAAAATTGGATTTTAAAGAGAAAAGTGGTAGGATCCAACTGATGACGGGGGGGCATTCCCAATAAAAAAGGCAATAACTGCGTAAGTTTGTAGAGATTATGATATGCTTGCTACAGATTCAACTTCATGAAAACTTAGAAGAAATAAAGATTTACTTTCATCCTTTTCCTGTTTAAACGTATATAACAATTTGTTAAGGAGTCGAAATATTTCGTTAGTGGTGCGACGACTGCATAAAGTCGATACGCACTCATTTCATTTCTAACAAAATTAAGCAAGCTGTTGGTAAACGACATAATCCATTTATCCATTATATTAATCGATTTAGCATCCAGTAATGCAAAGCCTTTATTATTCGTCTAAAATATGAATCAATTTGTTTCAAAATTATATCATTTTTGTAGAATAAAAAAGTAGACGATATAAATTTGAAATATTAAGTACTATACATCTGAAATATGTTATCTTGTGCAAATGATGGTAGCATTTTTTGAGTTTGAAATTTTTTTTAAATGAAGGAAACAAAAAAACTTAATAAACGAAAAACCAACAGATTCATAAACTTGCACATTCTGGACGAAAAATCTATATGCATTATACCATGGTAATAATACATCTTTCAGAATATCTTTAACACCTTCTTCCCGAAAACGCAAATTTTCTCCACGAACAACAGGTGAATTGATCAAATAAACTCTCAAAGCATCAGCACCATATTTTCCAACAATCTGCAAAGTCCGCTTAGATTCGCAATGATCAATAATACCACACAGCCATATTTGTATATGAAACTTACTGTCTGTAAAAGTTTTAAAAATTTATAAAACCTTCCACAACTAACTTTCAAAGGATCTGGATAATTTTTTTTTCGTTTCGACATTTTCGAGCCGTCAGCAGCAAGTACTAGACCATTGCAAATAAGATTCTTGAACGGTGGTCGATCAAAGAGCGCCGTTGAGAGAACCATAAGGGTATAAAACCAACCTCGTGTTTGATCAATACCTATGAAATTACAACCCAATTAGAAATAAAACTTGTAATAACTAGGAATTTAAATGAATAATATACACTTCAGGAATAGAGGCAATTTAGGAAAATAAATCACTGACCAGCAAATTCTTAACTTCGAGATATAGCAAAAAACGATTTAGGAGCCCAGTTTTGATAAACCATAATTCAAAAAAAAAAATCATTAGCTCCTTTAAATTCGGAGCTAATGATTTTTGCAGTTTTTTGATTTTTGCAGTAATGCAGTTTTTTTCACTGTTAGGAAAATGGAAAGGCTCTGTCAATTGAATAAGCTACGCTTTTTTCAGTTTTTGATCTTCTGATATTTTTTGTTCTGAGTAAATATTATCCAGTTAACAACTCCATTAACCACTCATTTCCTCAACACAAGCGATTGCTTTCCATATATTTCTTACTTCTCTGACTAACAAGTTATTAATATAATATTGCCCCGCGATGGATTATAGAGTTTTGGGATCACTCCCGACTCCAAAATTTTATATTCTATGGCGTGAAAAGAAAAATTCATCATACTCAGCTTCTTGCTATCCATGAAAATATCATATTCATAAAACAAAGATCAAAAACCTTCAGCGATGAAGTCTGCTGGGAAATTATTCTCGAAATCATTTTTTTTTTCGAACGGGTAATGGTTCTGAGCATAAGGCATTGAACCGGACTCAAACCAGCAATCAAAAACTTCGCTAACCCGATGCAATACGCCACGACCAGTAGATGATGGTATTGTAATGTGATCGACACTGGAAAAACTTCACATTTGAACGCATCTATTCAGAATTAAATTTTCTCTTTTTATTTCAAACATCCAGTAGATCCATAAGCCACTCTAATCCATGCAATTTCCAAAAGACTTACTTTTCTCTATGCAGGTCAGTCACTTTTTGCCCGGATAATTTCTCTAATTCAGCAATTGAAGATGGGGCAACGATTTCTTCCAAATCATCACTTATCCATAAATTTATTGGAGTGCCCCAAAATCGATTTCTTGAAACAGCCCAATCACGAGCATCTTTTAACCAATTACCAAATCTCTTCTCTTTTACAAATGACGGAACCCTGGAAAAACTGCTTCAATATTTCACCGCAGATTAATTCAAAAAATTAAAGTGTCTATGTCGCAGCTTAAACAGTAACTCTTTTTCATGCTTAATCACTTCTTGCCCGGATAATTTTTCCAGATTAGTCACTTATTGTCCGGATAATTTTTCCAGTTCAGCAATTGAAGGCAACGATTTCTTCCAAATTATCACTCAATCATAAATTTATTGGAGTGCTCCAAAATCTTAAACAATCCAATCATGAGCATCTTTTAATCATTTACTAAATCTCTTCTTTTTATAAATGACGGAACCTTGGAAAAATCTATTTCAATATTTCATCTCAAACTAACCAATAAGTTTTGTCATTATTAGCTAGTAATTTTGGTACGATTTTCTCAACGCAAATGAACCAGGATGGTACCGCCATGTAGAGCAGTGGTGTATCCGACCGCCAACAAAATGGATAACTGTGCTTCACTTCACTCAGTTTGACAAGACTTCCATGTTGCTAAAACTAATAAAATTTCACAGCATGATTCAGGAATACTGAGCACTAAATAATAAACAGTAAGAAGAAACTACGAAAATCAAAAAAATTAAACTCTGGGTTAATTATTATTCAACGATGTTTTCTTATTCACACTACAAACCTTCAAATATTTGCAAATATTTTTGTCTGCATCTTTTACATACTGGCCGCAAAAATCAGTGATTTCATCCTTGAACCGACCACATTCATCAACTGGACAGATTGGTTTCATATCACGAGTTATTACACCATTATCCAAACATGTTTGAAAGTCAAGCTGAATGCAATCAATCTCAATTTATTAGAATAAAATCATTATAAACTCATCGTTTAATTTGTTTTGGAATATATAATTTGAAGTCTCATTAGAACTTAGCAGCTTGAAATCTAGCAAACTAACAGAGATGAGTGCTTAACAGTATTAAGAAAATAATTGAATACGGGAAAAAAAATTCAAGAGGAAAGGAAACGAGGAAAGAAAACGAAAAAGCACTTCGGATAATTTACCTCTCCAAAATAAGGAGATTGATGCACCACACCAGTGCCTTGATCGGTGGTGATATATGTAGCAACAAGAACTCGAAATGCGCCAATTTTACTTTTCATTTCGTAGAAATATGGAAAAAGTGGCCGGTAAGTTTTACCTTCCAATGTTTTCCCTTTGAATCGATCCAGAATCTCGTAATCTTCAACATCTCTGTACAATTCGGATATTCTCTGTAAATTAAGGTTGAATTATTATAATTTAAAACTGAATTTCCATGATTGTCTACATTAACACGATATTCAATTATTTTTTAATTTTGATAATGAGAATATGAACTCTATGATTCACTCATATGTTTCAGCCTGACTAAGAGAAAGAGTAGGTGAAGATGGCTGTCAACAACTGCTCTCATGATTCATTTCCAGTTAAACTGTGGTAAAGTTTATTTGTAAAACAGCAGTCTTTTATTTCGCTTTTTTCTCACACTGCTTTTGCAAATAGGACCTTTTCACTTATATCGTTTTTTTATAAACTCTAAATAAAGTCACCTCTTCCATCAAGATGTATTTTTTTTCAGTTTTTTTATCCCGAACGATGACGTAAATAAGATCTGGATGAACAGCAATACATAAATTACTCGGTAAAGTCCATGGTGTTGTCGTCCACGCAGCTAGTTGTATTGATGAATCATCATCCAATGTGAAGCCAACAACCACTAAAAACATCATCTGATATAAGGCTCTTGGGTAGTTGAAGCAAAAACAATGCATTTATTTATAAAGATTTCCCTGTGTTAATTTCTTCCCACTTTGAACAATTTTTAATTCCAAACTATAGAACTCTCTAAAATAGAATCCTCTAAAATTTTAAGAAGCTCAAATAATACTTTCTGAATGATATGATGATTCATAATTGTAGAAATAACTATTAATTTAGAACACCTGCAGGATCTACAACATCTTTATAGTTTTGTCCAGCTTCAAAATTTGAAAGCGGTGTAGAGCAAGCTGTCGAAAATGGCATGACCTGAATTTAAATATTGGTGTAGTTTTCCAAAACATAAAACAATGTGATAACATATTGAAGAATATATGTTTTTCATATTGAGGAATATATTTTCAAACCAAATTTAAAACAAAAGAAAATTTTTTCATTAAATAACTAACATAATTATTTGCATGACTGAGCATAGAAAAGAAAGAAAATGATAAAACACACCTTGACTCCTCTGTACACAAGTCCTTTTTTGAATAACTGACTAAAGACCCACCAAACACTTTCCATGAACCATGGATAAAGTGTCTTATAATCGTTTCGGAAATCAATCCAGCGTCCCATACGTTCAACCGTATTCTATAAAAAATTCCACAGAACTAACAAACTACATAAAAGATACACAATTATTAGGAACATGACTGCTTTTGAAAATATTTTACGAAACTATGAAAAGATTCAAATGAAATAATGACGACAAACCTCCCATTCTGACGAGTATCGCATGACAATATTTCGACATTCAGCATTATATTTATCAATGCCTAGTTTTAGGACATCATGAGGACCTTTAACACCAAGTATTTTATCGATTTCATATTCCTGAAATGATATTTCTGTATCCTTAAAAATAATATCTTTTCATTTCCCACCTTACGAAGATTTAGCATTTTTTTAAAAATTTGATGAAACCCAACAAAAATTTCGAAACATACTACTGGTAGACCATGCGTATCCCAACCAAAGCGACGTTCAACATAACACCCATTTTGATGTGCCCAGCGAGCAACAACATCTTTAATAGTTCCAGCCAAAATATGACCGTAATGAGGCAAACCTGTAGCAAACGGAGGGCCGTCGTAAAATGTGTAACGCACACGACCTTTGCTGAGCCTAGATTTAACACAAAATATAATGACTGATAAGGATTTCCACAAATGTGGAAAATATTTTAAAGAATTGAAGTGTCTGCATTAATTATGGAGATATTTTCATAAATTTGCATAATAGTTCAAAAGTACTTCAATTTTTACGACTACACATATTACCTCAGTTTGATTAAGGTAAAAACATTACTGATGAGAATTTAAAGGAATCGCTTATGCAATGTAAACAACAATAAGACTTACTCCAAAGACTTTGCAAATATCTTCTCTTCTCGCCACCATTGCAATATTTTCATTTCCTCCGCGGCGAAATCGATCTGTTCGGTGATTTCTTGCAATTTATTCATTCCGAAGCAGTGAATTTAACAACGATTTATGAGATTCCTTCAGAGTTCCAACGACCAGAATACTCTGCAGCAGTAATCAATGAAAGGACTGACAGAGTAAGACAATTCCTTACAAATTTGTAAAATATGTCACACAGCAACCGTTAATAATAGAAGGATTTCGGCTGACATGGAGCCAGATCTTAATTTTTACCTGAACTTATTTCGTGAAATGAATCTGTACCCTTTGCTATTCCGACACGTCACGGTATGAGGTTGAAAGTGATCAAGAGAAGGAGGTGGACAGAGAAAAGAGAGAACAGGAAGACAAATCAAAGTGGAAACGCTTCCTCCCTCTTTTTGGTGGTAGAAGTAGGCCCTTGCTGGAAAATCTGGGCAATCCTACTGGATGAGAGGAAGATATGGTATTAACTGGAAAACGAATCCTGGTCGATTCTGCAGAAAGAGAATGAAGTCTTCATTTGTGTGTAAGATGGGATGGCGTTATGTAAGGTTGCCACGTTGAGGGCATACGCTGTTGAAGACATCTCAGCAGCAGTGTGCTTCCGTTTCTAATCAAAATAACAAACAGAAATAGAGGAAATGAGAGACCGAAGTCGTTTCACTTTAGCTTCATAATATAATCTTACTTTAGCTTCATAATACCTGCTCCGTGAGACTTGATCCTGCAATCCCAAAGCAGTTCATGAGCTACCGTGAGGCACTCCCTTCTCTTTTGTCCACTCTCTCTTGTTCGTTTTCTCTCCTTCTATATTCACTTCCATCGTCTTTGTTCATGCAATAATACGTTATGTATCTCCGAAATCCATCCTAATGAGCTAAGAAGAAACGACGTGCTTAGCATCAGGGACAGTTAATTGTTGTTAATTGTCTAAAGTTAGTTGCCGGAAGATTGAATCTATGCCGGAATATTATGAATGAAAGGAAATAAGATGAATAAATTATTGAGATTCTTGTTTCTGTCTTAAATTGATTTATCTTTATATCATAAAGTCTTCTACATCAAGCAGTATTGCCTTCAGTTAGATACCTTCTTGCGGAATGCCATATCTTCCAAGTAATCTCTTCCATCTTTTAAGAATAATCATTGTCGTTTTCAAGTGTCAGAACACCCTTATGAAATTTTTTTTAATTCTCTTAAAATAGGAATCTTAAAACTTTCAACCACTAAGTGAAATTTCAATTGCAACGCAAGGAATAAATACAAAGCATTCAGGATTAACAGAATTCTTGCAATTATAGAAATAAATGGTTTTTAATTGCGAGTAAAAATAGAACATATTTATGCTTCTTCCAATAACTCAGTTTTGAAAGCAAATTTCGAAGAATATTAATGATATTGAAGTGGAAGTGGAAGCGACCATAATACTGCCGTACGGTCAGCGCTGGTACTGAGAAATGAGAAATCATGTGGATGCCACCTGGAAAAAAAATGAAGACTGGTAAAAATTTTTTTGACGATAATCTCAGTCCAACTATAAAATATGTTATCTTGATTGCGTACGTGTATCTAATCATGGTAAATATACAAGCATAAAAATGAACGCAGCTTATTGTACCAAAATGTAATGACAAATGTATTATGATAGGTGATCTAAGTGAAAATCGAAAATACCTGCACTGTATCACTTTATCATTATGTTCAGCAACTGGAAGATACATTAGGGGTGTCATCAAATCACCTCTCATATCTGTGATAGCCACTCTATAACGACAGATCAATCACTTTGAACATTTCAAAAAACATGAGAAAATTTATATAGTTTTATTTAATAAAGCTACCTTTTATCGTACGAGCCACTAAGAAGATAATATGCAGCGTTACTAAATCGTACGGTACGAACTTCATCACCATGCGGTCGATAAATTTGCACAATTTTACCACCGACAATATCATATAACATAACTGATGCGTCTTCGTGTCCCGATACTAATAATTTTCCATTTGGATCTACGCATACTGATGTCACTGGTGCATCTGAGATAGACAGAGCAAATAAAATTATTATTGAATTCATCTGAGATAGACAGAGCAAATAAAATTATTATTGAATTGATGTATTTCAGAATATTACTAATTACTTTTATGAACAAAACAGGAACAAATTTCAATGGCAAGGAACAAAAAAGATTTACTAGAAGTTTTAAAATTCGGAGATATGATGTTTATAGCTTCTGCGCCTCTCAGATCCCAAAATCTAATCGTTTTATCTTGTGAGCAGCTAACAAAATACTCGTTACACCATGTATATAAGCCAAGAATAGGAGCTGAAAGCTAATGACTTTGTTGGATTTTTTATTTGAATTTTAGAAAAATTTTCTCGGAAAGGAGAAATATTGATTGATATAATTATAAGCGCATCATTAAAAGTATCGGTAGATTCTGATCAATCAGAACTCACCGATATGTCCCTGATACGAGCTTAATGGTTGACCCGTAGCACAATCCGTTAAATGAATGCGGCAATTACCAGCGCCACCGGAAACCAATATTGCACTTCTATTACTCTTATCTTCCATGAAAATTAGGTCACGAACTGTACCATCGTGAATATTCAGCTCCGTTTCTGCACCTGAATTTTCTAAAATGTAGCTGGCTGCCTGACACAACTTTATCATTTCTGAAAATACTAATGGGAAAATTTGTCTTTCTAAAAATTGCTATATGGACCGCAGTATTCCATCCAACTGGCAATTTTTCGCACTGTGAACTGGTCAATTTTTCGCACTGGAAACCGACTGGAACTTTCAAATTGAGAATTAAACTAATCTCGATTTTCAAATGTATAAAAGCGCACCAATTTTGCAGTTTTCAGTGTTAAAAGCCATTAATCGAAGTGTTTTATCATTGGAACCCGTTGCAAGTAATTCACCGGTAGGATTGAATCCCAAACAATATACACTGCCACGATGCTGTTTTGGCCTTGATAACACGATCTCAACATGACCCGGAGCATCTTCAGGTCTGGAATGAAGCATTCAATTAAATCACAAAATGATTTTAAAAAATTTCCTGAATTAAAAGATTACATTTCTGAAACATTCAATTAAATTCTTGAATTTTTGTTTAATACTTTTTTTACTAGTCTGAGCATTTATTTCGGGTAATCTATTTGTGATTCCTATCCTTCATTACATTGGTCATCCTTCTGAAAGGTTCATTATTAGTTTAGTGAGTAGGAGCAATTGTTATTTCTTTTCTACAAAATGGTATGTCTGACATTATCTGACTATTGCTTCTTTTATCAGAACGACCATAATTTTTTGCGACTTTTAGTGACAAAGAGTTTGGATCGTTTTTTTTCTATGCTATAAAATTTGTGCCATCACGGCAAAAATCTCAAAATAAAGGCAAAAAGTACCTGAACTTCCTGAGGTCAGGATATTTACAGATAAGCATTTGTTTCGAATTGGTTCCCAGTGCGAAAAATTGACCAGTTGGATGGAATGCTGCGGTCCGTATTGCTTGTATATCTTCGTACCTGGTAAAAAAAATCCTTGAGGCATCTAATCTGGCAAGAACTAGATTTCACGAGGTGAATTTGAAAAAAGTTGCTAATAGAAATAAAATATGAAATTTACCGACAAACTGGAACAAACTGTACACTAAGTCCACTTGTTGAGCAAGCTGCCTGAGATACCGTAGCAGCAGTTTGAATACCAGCAGTGTTAGTACTTCTCCGAACTGGCGACCGATCTTTGGCAGGTCCGATGTGAGATTCTGAAGTTGTCATAACTCCAGGCACCTTTGATATCCTGTTTGGCTAAATAATTTTAATGACAAAATTATATGGAATGTTTTTGCTTTTTGAAAGTTACCAACAAAGTAAAGAATGGAAGTTGCAAAAGTTAGTCGTTTAATTAAAGAAACTCGAAAATGGGTAATAAAGACTTATACGCATGAATGAAATCATTCTGGATAATTGATACCGCGAGTAGCGTTTTATTTATCTTTCGTGAAGTATAATCAGCTGTCGATACACCACCAACCATGGGTAATTCTAATGTATTCGATGCAGATGTTGCGATATGCATCATCTGATTATTTAAACCAGCAATTTGAGAAGATTGTAAAGACGCAATAAACTGTGGCCTTCCTGAAAAAAAAAACGATATTAATGTTTTGTATGAGAATTGTTACTATATATCGAAATAGCATTTAACACTTCTGACAATCGAACTGGGTAAATTTTCAGCGCCACGTTTGAATCTTGTTAGGAAGTGAATCAATTTTCAATGAAAGAGGCATAAGTATTTTGAACTTGCCATGTTTAAATTGGACTGTTTTAGAAGCTTCTAATTTCATTGGATCTACGCAATAAACTCAAAGCGCAGTGTAGATAGTACCGCCTTTCTATCAGATAATGAAATATTCTATGAATATAAGCTGTATTTTAAAAGCAGTTTAAAAATTAACTAACTTTCCTGACGCAGTTGTCGATTTGAAAATTCTCGGAATAAAGACGTACTCATTGGATTGTTGACGCCCATAGACGCTGATGTAAGAAGTAATGGAGACGGGGAAATAGAATCGTTGTTGTTTGGTGCAGTAGTAATATTCAAAGAATTCTCAATTTGTGCTGTTTCTACTAACGAGTATTCGTTGGGTGTAGAAAGTTCTGGTACTGGTGGTAGGGAGCAGATCCGTTGACCACGTCGCGCCATATCTTCCAACTGATGACGTAGCACACTGTCCGTTGAGAGGGACAATTGCGCCATCGAATGCATCATCCGTGGGTTAACAAAACCCATATTTTGTGTTATTACAGCTTGCCTAAAATGCTTCTTCTATCTTACATGTAAAAAGGTAGTAAAAAAAGTAACTTAAGACAAAATGAGACTGAATAATGTATTTTAGGTCATTTGTTATCATAGGATTATTTTGCAAGATCAAGAAATACAACTTACTGATTTCGTTGCGACGTACTAAGCATTACACCCGATGTTTGCATTAGTGCATTGGGATACGGCAACTGGTCGCATGATTTATCGGGTTGGCTACTTCTTGTATGTTCTGATGTTTCGAACATTACATCAATCATTTGACTCTGTGCCATCACCTCTTTCGGATGTTCTTCCGTGCTACTTTGGATTGAGAAACCCACTGATGGCATCGTTGAATATGACATTGGATGCAAGGGATTTCGCGTACCGGATGAAACATCTTCAAGCAGAATTCTTCAAAAATTTTGTGCTTATTTGCTTCAAGTCAATTTTAAGATCTAATTAATAATTAAAGACGAAGACGAACACGGAAACTGATTGTGAAATCTTGATTTTTTGGATCAAAAAAAAAGAATATTGTTGCAACAGTTTAAAATTAACCAGCGGTAACCGATGATGTTATCGATGGTATTACCATGGACCGGCTCATTTTTTCAGCGCATTTCAGCTTAACATTTGGAACCAAAGCATGTGGAAATGTACCACCAGGTTTGATTGGTGTTGCAAGGATATGTTCTGTCCATTGAGCTTCTAATTTAGGTTTTCTAAATTGTTTAATTGGTAAATTCCAACCAGAAAAAGTTTAACTATGATGTTGCACAATTAGAAAAAAGGACTATACCATAACGATAAGCTAACTATTGGAGATCAAATCATTAGGACAGAATTACTAGAACATCCTTAATATTTTCGCAGCTAAAGCCTATTGGCAGAAATTACTACTGAATATAAATCACAAAACTTGCTTCACTTTATCGAACTTTAAATCCAAAGCTTTCTGTTCAAAGGGCAACGTAAACTGTTCACGACCAATGGCTGCAAGCCATGATATCAGTGATAAATCCGTATTCATTAATCGCGGTTTAGCAGACAGAAGTGTTGTTGGAACTGCACCTTTTTCAATGCCTAAATAGATATTTGCGCATTATATGTTGTTAATTATTATATCATCTCTTACATAATTATTCATTGCATGATTATCTATCTATATCTTTATCTTACTCAGTTATTTACAACAGCAAACAGCTTATAACTTATAACAGTTATTGCAGCAAAAGCTTACCACAATGGCATTGTTAGAGAAAATACCGGATATTTATTGCTGCAGTTAAATGCATTTTGCGCATTTGCAATAAGCAGTTCCAAATTCCAAACAGCTATCTTTATTTGACATGAAGAATCCAAGACTTCATTTTACTTGTTCTAACATCTAATACCTAGCATATTTATCTGATGACCTTTACAATGAGCTTGGTAGTATGTAATGTAATTTGTATTATGATGAGTTTTTTTCCACAACAATATTCTCTCCAATTAACATATATATATATATATATATATATATACAAATTTCACACAAATTTCTCGTATAACTTTGTATAATTTGCATGATTATATTTGTACAGTTTTTTTACATATATTTTCACGTATTAATATTAGTTTTTAATTAATGCTTGCTTAATTAGTTTTGGTCTGTGATACCTAACTTCTCTCTAATTTATTAATTTACATAATGCTTAGTTGTTTACATATCTCTTACCCTTTTGATCATTGATAGCCTGAGCCTGACAATAATCCACACAACCTTCGTACATTGTTCCTTTAACGACCAGTTGCATCAAACGATCATTCAATGAATGTGATGATGACACTTGGTCTGCATTTTTTACTACTGAGGGTAGTAAAGGTATAACCATTGGTTCAATCTAGAAATTAAATTCACTTATTAATCTATCGGCAATATTTTTCTACTTGATTATTGAATATTTATGATTTATGCAGATTATATCATAAAGTTACTTTTATGCTTGCAAATTTACTTCTAAATTCAATGTTGCTTATATTATTTTCATATTTACCTTACAATTTCAATAAAAATTTGCTATTAGTCTAGATAACCTTTCGAAAGCATTCCACTCGAGCACTACTGGGATTCCAATTTTTAAAATCGACATGATCAGACAATTTAGGCAAAGTGAGTAAAGCGCACAGGGCATGAAAATCCTCTGATGTTGGGCATATATGTTCCAAATCTTTTAAGCATTCTACCAGTTCCTGGAAATGTGAACAAGCATTTTCTTGTTATCTCTTTGTTATGAAATTGAACAAATGATTGTTATTACAACCTCAACGGTAAAATCGTTATCATGCATTGGGCCTGGCTCTTGTCTGATGCATAAGAGTTCAAAATATTTGTATTTTGTAATATAATATCGAAACGTTCGCAGATCAAAATCTGGCAAATCTCGAAGAGGTTCCACAAAATCTAATGCATTATCCCATTGACCATCCAGGACTAATTGTCGCAAGAACAAGACATCATCTGAGAAATCACCATTGATTATACCAGTCTCCCGTTCCAGTGATAGCTGAATATAAAAAGTTACAGGAAAGATGAAGATTAAGCTTTAACCATATCATTTATAATTTAGTCATCTTAATAATTTGTCAATCTTCTTAAATTTTAATGAACCTGAGCAATATGTAAGCCTCGAGTTTCCAGGAATTCCAAAACAATTTTGATGACATCCTTCTCGTTAACAGCTATGTGTACAGCTCCTGCCATTATTGTAAATCAAACTTAATAGACATTATTATAGTCCTACCAATGAACACATTGCAAGGAAATCAAAAGCAGCTTTGCAATGTTTTCTGTAAAGGAAAACTAAAGAAAACTTTCGTCAAAAACAATTGAAATTTAAGATATGAATTTAGATTTAATTGCAAATAAATGAAGATTTTCGACTAATATTCAATAGAACGATGGAGTAATTAAAGATTTTCTTAATACAACATTAATTTTCAAGTATTATCTCAATATAGGATGAACCGAGGAAGGATAAACGTGCATCAACAAAATCTTTATATAACATATTATAAAGGCACTGATAATAATAATCGTTACGATTACTCTCTCTCTCTTTCTCTTTACTGTTTTCTCCTTTTGTATAACTAACTAACTAACTAATAACACGTTATAAAGTTGATGAGAATAATTTAATGTTAATAATATTTTATAAGTGTAAGTAAGTAGAAAATGAATGTTGTCTTCACAAAATATATCTGGAAAAAAGTTATGCAGAAGAGAATGAAAGTGAAGGAAATTTCTTAACCAAATTTAAGCTTAAGTTTAATTCATATTTGTTGTTATTATGAATCCAAATTTGGGACATGTAAATATTAAATGTATTTTTGTAGAATAGTGCTTATGAAGAAGAATTTCACAAAATCTATTCCTACAAGGAAATGTTTCGAATTATATTCTTTTAAAAATTTAATCAGAAATGACAGGAGGTTCAGAATTGATTGGAACAAATATAAATGAAAATGATAAGAATGACTGCCATCAGTGGCTTGTCTTATATTGGTGTAACTGAGCAGAATCGATATTACCACGGAGTAATGACATTGCCAGCTATACTAGGCTATATCGAATTTCGATAATAGCGTTGTTGGTGGATACACGAAAAGAAGCCAGAAAAAGACACAAAGGACAATTTTACTGGTCTTCTTCCTCTTCCAAAGACGTTTTAAATGCTTGTATTTGAACAAAAATTTCCATTACCAAATAGTATAATGATGAAAATTGTTTGATAAAAGATTTTATCTTATCACTTCTTCTTAACACATGACAAATTATTAACTATAGTTTTCCAAAAAATAAAAAATAAATTTCAAAGAGAGCAAAATTTAAATCATTTCATTAAATTTACAGCATTTTAACCTTGTTAGAGTTGTTGGAATATTTACTGTAGATATAATTCTTTTTTTTCGAGAAAGACTCTGAAGAAAACGATGAAAAATTTCGATGCAACGATAAAAAGTAATGAATTTGAACATACCGTCATATTATTAAAAGTTGCTTTGACAGTAAGTACTTATTTAGAATTGTGAGAAGAGGCATACAAATAATGCATTTTGACATCTGCAGTATGGAATGAAAATTTTTGCTACCCTTGTTTATTAGTATTGAAAGTATATTTTGCGAAAAAAAACTTTATCAAATACAATTGCTAAAGAAGTAGAAGTTTCAAGGAATTCAAATTAAGAAATGGAAAAGTTAGACTATATGCAAAGGATTTTCCACAAATCTTTTCAACAGAAAACGAAACAATATGTAGAACTACTAGTATTACAGGCCGGATCATATTATCCCTTGGTTTAAAGTAATAATTCTGTTATCACTACGATAACTTCCGGCGTAAGGACTTATCATTCTTTAACATTTTTCTAGCTTCAATAATTTCTTCATTGTAAAAAAGAATAGTTGCTGTGTATATTTTTAGCATATCTAAAGGACTGGAAATTTGGCATTTCAGCAGCAGAATTAGAATATATTATCTTTGGAACGCGAGGTGCACTAACCATCGAACAACTCGTTTTGCAGCATTGTTTATCGACCCGAATTATTTGCATAATCAGTGGTACTCAAAAAGTGTCATTTTTCGGCTAAGATTTCCAGAATTGCCCATAGTAAAAAATGGATTTGGGAAATATTAATTTTTATAGCTAGAGAATAGAATTCATTACGAGTGAAAAATGAAAGGGTTATAAAACATATGGCCATAATTGATTGTCGAAACGATTTACCAAACCTGCAAAAATTGAATCTTTATATATTGATTGTTCATTGCTATATATATTATTTCAATTACTTGATCGCATTTAAAAAGCTTTTATGCCAACTGTTAAGCCATTTAATAATAGAAGTCTTGAAAGCCTATTTTTTTCAGCCAACAATTGAAAAAACATGTATACTTCTACCACAACAGAGCACGACAAAGTTTTTGGATGTTTACTTTTTTTCTCTTCCGTAAAGAATCACAACTTTGATATTTTTGAAAATTAAAAGTTAACATAAATCTCACATTATGCAATGTCATTTTTAATCCGTTAACTTACCGTCCGACCCCTCTTTCGAGTTTGTGTGCTTTAATCCATTAATTTTTCAAGCAGCATAAAGCCTTGGGCTTTATCTTTATAAAACTTTAATAAAGTAAATCATCTACTAACAATTCCAAGGCCTTATATCAGAAGAATCGGATTCTATTTATTAATTTCCGATGATAAATTCAAATAAAAAGAATTTGCGAATTTGCATTAGATATTGAGAAATAAATGAGATTTTGTAAAGATGAAGTTTTATTAAGAAAAAAACAAAAACTATAACAATAACTGCAATAGTAACAAAATTTCGAATCAAAATTTTTGAGAGGAATTAGTTCATTTGCCAACTATCTTCTATTGGACTAAATTTAAAGAAAATGGCTTGATCTAATCGAATGGAGGAATAATTTCTTCACGTATTAATTAAAATTTTTGCTAAAAATTTTAAAATCAGGCTGGAAAGAAATCATTCGAGTATTGCAATACATTGACGTTACGATTGCTGCGGCAATGGCACAACACTGAAATGCATTTCAATAGCACAGCTGCCGGCATATTTTGAGCTTATCAAATAACAAATGATGCATTAACCTACCATCAATGTAAAAAAAATTGAAAAATCAAAATTGTCTTCAATTAATGTCACACTAATTGAATTATCATTTTATTCATCAGATTTCCCGTTTTCTATTAAACATTTTCAATTTTTTGTTTTAAACCTTGCCTTCTCAGCCAAAAAAATGAAACGGTGGTTCGAGGAATCGTTAAAAACTATCAGTGGATAATGTCTTAGACCGGAAAATTGTGATTCAATCTTCAATTTTGACCTATTCTATTTCAAGGAAGCAAATTTGAACTGTAAATTTGTTTGATAAGGAAACTCGTTGAAGTGAAACCTGTTGCATATATAGCACCTTAAAAAAAATCCGATATATTTACCAATTCATTAAGAAACTTTTGAAAACATATTGAAAGCATTTTGCAGTAATATCGCGTTTACATTCATATATCAACATTTGGAAAAAAGTGGCCAAAAAGGGGAATGGAAGCAAAAATTGTGATTGACTAGAAGTATTAGAAAAAAATTCACAGTTTAACATTGATATTGTCAAGAGCGCTCACAAGAATTGCACTCGATGGGATGAAAAATCGCTTAGTAAAAAAACGATCTTTTGAAGTTTTTATTATGCTCATATTTTTAATGAGGAATAACCGAATAGGCAAATGAATATTAGTTTTAAGAACATTCTTTCAAACTAGCACGAAATCTGAACTGAACATTTCATGCACTGCGGAAATGAGAATTAGTCAAGATCATTGAAAATTTCTCCAAGAAGTTTCACGTAATTTCTTTTATATCAGTAAAAAATATTTCTGTTTTTAACCGTAGATGGATTAGTTTATAACTCGGATAAGAATCTAAACAAGTGAGGAATCATCGAAACTTAGTTTAACCTCAGGTTTACAGTTCAAAAGTTCAAAATGAATCGAGGGACAAGAGCAAACTAATTTAACTCTTCAAAAAGGACGAGACTGCTTTTACCAAATACTTGAAATAATCAAAATATAAAAATTTGTTGTTGATAAAAAGATTTTTATTGACCGAATAACTCAATATGAATATGGTACCAAGTGCGCTGTCATGTTGCTCTCATTTTTCAAAGAGATTGAAAGAGAAAAAGTGTGTGAAAGAGAAAACATGAGAATTTTTATTGAAAAGAATGGGATGGTAAATCTATTTCTCCGTATAATTATTTCCAGTTCTTAGTCTAAGAAAAGTTTAACAAAATATCCTCTCTCTTTCTCTATCCCTGTCTTCTTTCTCTCTCTCCTCTATTCAATACGGCATTGTTTCTGCACTTGGTTTGGTTTACTTTAGAGGCAGTTTGTCCTTTAAGTTTGTAACATATACGAGACAGAAACTTAAGTTAACTGTTGTTATTGCCAAACTTATTTCTTCAGAATGGTCACAATGTTGGTTATCAAGCCAACTCATTCAATTCATCGATTAGTTTAGTCTTCGATAATTAAAAGCTTACACGTCAAATCATTATTTGTCTAATCAGAAAAGAAAAAAACGAGAAATGAATGAAGCGATTATATTTGCTACAGTTAAATTTAGTGATACAATTTGATTGAGCATTCAAAAAAATTATGAATTTGGAAAGAAAGAAAATTTCATAATAAATTATAAAGTAGACCATCTGTCTCCTAAGTTTGAGCTTTTTCAAAAAATACCTGTAATGAAAGTAAAAATTTGAAAATCGATAATGTCAATGGTGATATATCATTTACCAGCAGGAAGGACACGTTTATAAAGTTGTATTAATAGATCCAACCACCATGTTCTCCGTCTTTATTCTGCTTATGCAATCAATTCTATTGAATATTTCTAACATATTTGACAAAAGAAAAAGAGACAATAATCAAATTCAATTCTCACTCTAAAATTGATAGAAAAATGGTTAGTTTTCTTTTAATCAAGAATGAATGATTCTTTGTAAAAATATGATTGAGCATCCTTTTGTTTCAGTTGAGACTTTTTATTTCTTCTTCAATTAACAATCCATATTTTAATTGATGAATACATTTTTCCTAAGAGAGAAATGGATATGAATTATGAATCGGTAGCTGATTATTGAGTTGAAATTTAATTAATCAAAATGCTCTCATGATAAACATGAAAATTTTCTTAACTGATGTCCTAATTTTAAAACAAACAATGCCAATAATTAAAATTTTGATTGCAAAAATAATAAAACAAAGTTTATGACAGCATTAAAGCATTTTTCATCTATCTCATCGTTCGCTTGCAAAGTTTTTTTCTCGGCAATTTTAACATGCAGTTTTGTATCAACAACTGGTTCCAAAGAATTAAAATCATCCATTTCATGATTAGATTTCATTCCTTCTATCTCTTTATCTAACCTATAAAGTTAAAAGATGAACGAAAAATGAAGGGTAAATTTTGCGAGATTTCTATGAAATTGGTCAAGCAAGGGATGATTTGAGCTGTATGATATTTTCTTCTTTGCTTGGTATCTTTTGTTTCTTTAACTATAAATATTAATATTCGTGATTGCGACTCCTTAGAATTCAATAATTATTATATTATTAATCAATTCATAAAATTTAGTCGATTACTAAGTTGGAATCATTGTGTATTTAAGTTAATGTGTATGTCAAAAAGTTGCGAATTTCATTGTTTTAAGCTTCGAAATGTAGGATTGCCTCAGGAGCTCGAAAAAGATAAAGTTGAAATGTCACTCAGTAGATTGTCCTATAATTGAGAGCGAAAAAGAGCCATTTATAAATCATTGAAAAAAACCTACTGATTTTATATTCAAATCTGTTATATATTAGTCTATTGATCAACTATGTTTTCATGGGCTAATGTACGATAGTGTCCATCTCATTGTGATAACAATTTCCGCGGAATATATTCAAATGTCATTCATATCATTCAGATTTTTCTTCTTTGATGTTTGAATTAAACTTCTTTTCAATGAATGTAAAAATTTCATTATATCCAACAAATACCTTTGCAATTTCATTCAAATTGCTAGCCACTTGACGCTTGTCATTTCTAGAATATCTTCTTTATTTCAAATAGCATTCAGTAGAAATAAGCTCGAAGGGTTGAAAATTAGGTTAGTACAAAAAGTTGTAAAAAATATGATATTTTTACTCATGCTTACTTTCTTTCACTACTATCGAATCCTTCTTCTTAGATTGCTTCTAAATCTTTTTCTGCAACAATCAGAAATATTTAATAATACTCGCTTTGTAATACTCGATCTTTAAGACAAACTAGTGGCTTCAATGATTTTATAACTTTCTCAATCTATATCATTTCGAGAAAAGTTTAAAGGCAAAGATGAGAAATTTTGAATTGTCTAATATTTATCCAATAGGTTTATTCCAAATTTTTTTCGAATAATTCTATGACTATACTCGAAATTTTTTCCCTCGTTGTCTGTAAAGCATTAATCTTATTCGAACTTCACAATTATGAAATTTAGTGATCCGATTTGTTTATTTCTTAACAAGAATTTTTAGAAACCACAAAATTTCTCAAATATACAGGAAATGAAAAATTTTTTTTAATTTTTTAGAAATAATAATTTAGTGGAATTAGCATACAATAATGGGCTACAAGCTTATGTTTGAATAATTTCAACAACTGAAGATGTGAATAAATATATTAAAAAGGTAATTTGTACATTCATGGGAAACCATTCAACTATGAATGAACAATTCAAAAAAATCAAATACCATTTTATTAACACACTCATTATCTTTATTGATTTTTTGACTACTTTTCTTATTACTTTATCTGTTGACTGTTTACTTTTCTGCAATTTTATAATATAATCATTGTAGAATGAATGATTCTTTTCTTTTTATTTCTTTCAGTTATATATATGACATCGCATCGACCATACGTCTATGATTTATTATGCTAAAATATTTTAGAGAGATTAATTATATCAAGTGGGAAATTCAGAATAATCTGTTCTACATGTGGAAAAATAAAAGATAAGAGACAAAGATCAATTTGAGACCAAGCATTCAAAAGCACTTTACTGTAATGTTTAATGATGTTAAAGAATCGAAGGACTGAGTTTAGCTCTTTTCTCCGATTCTCATTTTTTACGGCTGATTTTTCTCATTTTTTCTTCTGATTCGTCCATTTACTCTATTTGTGATTCCGAAAAACGTTGGAATAACTGAGTATTCGTAATGATAAGCAGCACATCATTCGGTTATCACAAAAATTAGATTTGTATGAACCGCATGACTAACTCTTCGTATTTGTAGTCTTGATAAATTTTCCTTTTTTAAAGAAGCCTTTCGTACTGTACGCACTGATGCTTTTATTTTCCTTTCCACGAATCCCTGTTTCAGAAACATTTGTAAATAAAGTGAAATTATTAAAACAACATATAGGTTCTTTGGTACTTCACATATTGCATTTAGCAATGCTGTAACTGATATATAATATTTAAATAGAAATATTAAATGATTTTAATAATCCTTGAATGTTTCACGCTATGTGAAAATTTAAATATAAATATGGAATATGACAACAATGCTTCATTTTAAAACGACAAATATGTCGAGAGAAGACGAAGTCAATTCAAATTTCGTAGAACATAAAGTAGGACGCTTCAATGAGAAAATGGTAACTGTAATATTTATGAAATTGGTGAGAAGGTGGAGGGAAGTCAGAGTTTTCATAATCAGTTGGTCGTTGTTGCACAACGCTCCCTTTGCTATTTTTTTTGTGTGTGTATTCAGAAAAGAAGAAAGAGGAAGAGATACTGCTCAAATTTGAAAAATACTCCGATTTACAGAGAATTGAAAACAGTAGAGATTAAAAAGAATTGATAGGGGTGGAAGAATTACGGGATATTGCGGGGTCAGGATTTTCTGGTGAGATTTGAATATGATTTGGAGAATTAATATGTTCAATTTTTTGCCACTTGGACCGAAAAGTATAACGCCATATTCAGTTTCTTACTTGAATTCACGCTTTTAATTTGAACGATTTAGGTGTTATTAAATATGGTAAGAACAAAGCTGGATAATCGGATTAGAATCCTTATTGAAAATGGAGTTGCTACAGGACATCGTTCGATGTTTGTTATCATTGGTGATAGGGGAAAGGATCAGGTTCTGTTTTTTCCTTTTTTTTAAAAACTTATATTTGCATAAATCAGATAGTGATTTATTTGTTATTATATCAAACTTGATGTTTTGGTATGATGACTTTTTTCCGCGAGGAACATATTTGGAAATATATCTTTAAGTGCCAATTTGAAAGTCATTCACGCCATAATTCAAATTTAGAGATGTTTATGTTACTTCTTTGCGCTTTAGGTTGTCGTACTTCACCATGTGTTATCAAAAGCAACAGTTGCTGCTAGGCCTTCTGTTCTGTGGTGTTATAAAAAAGAGCTTGGTTTCACTTCACATCGTAAAAAACGAATGAAGGAGTTGAAAAGGAAAATACGTGGCGGTCGTATGGATATAAAGGTTGTTTCACATCTAACTTTTGAAGGAATGTGAAAATTTAAGTTGTGGAATCAGAAGTTGGACTTTTTTTAATAAGAGATGGAATTTAGACTTTTTCGAGAAACAATTTTTTTCTTATCCTTGGATTCTTTAATTTTTTAGGATAATGATCCATTTGAATTATTCATTTCATCAACATACATCCGTTACTGTTATTATGCAGAAACACATACAATTCTTGGCAGTACTTTTGGAATGCTCGTACTTCAGGTGCTCGTTATTATTGCCTCAAACATTTTCTATTTATCATACTGAAATTTTTCTAGTGTTAATATTTCTTGAATTGGAATTTTCTCAGTATTTTTTTTCCAGGACTTTGAAGCGATTACGCCTAATCTTTTGGCTCGAACTATTGAAACAGTTGAGGGAGGTGGTGTGATTGTATTGTTGCTAAAGAGTGTCAGCTCTTTGAAGCAATTATATACAATGACTATGGTAATTTTTTTTGAAAAAAGGATTTTTCATTTTCCTATGCCATTAGAAGTGGTTTTTTAAAGAAATATGATTTTTCCTTCACTTAATAGTTGATAAATCACCTTAATGTTTATTTTTTGATGTATAATGCAAAAGAATTTTCAGGATGTCCATAGTCGTTTTCGTACAGAATCTCATTCTGAAGTCGTTCCACGTTTTAATGAACGTTTTATATTGTCTCTGGCAAGCTGTCGCAGTTGTGCAGTTGTGGACGATCGCTTGAATGTTTTACCACTTTCATCTCATGTTTTAAAAATTGAGGCAGTTCCTGCAAGCGTTAAAGTATGTGCTTATTTTGTTTCTAGAATATAATTTCTCAACTATTATACAACTTACTACATGGAATATGATTGTATTAATTGAGCAATTTTTGCAGAACAAGCTTAGCACGCATGAGGAAGAATTAGTATCGTTGAAGAATTCACTGATGGAAACTAAACCACTTAGTTTTTTGCTGAACAAATGTAGAACATTGTGTCAGGCAAAGGTTATTTTTTTGTAGTTTTTTTCCTAGTTAGTTTTACTAACTTAATCTGCAGTTGGATCACTAATCAAATATTTTGAACAGCGGATTTTTTATGTTCAGCATTCTTCAAAATTTAAGCGGAAGGATTTCATTTCGTTGAAAAATAAATGTAATTTAATATTTCAGACCCTATTAAGACTTCTGGACGTTATAACTGAGAAAGCGCTGCAAGCAACATGTTGCATAACTGCATCTCGGGGTCGAGGTAAATCAGCTGCTCTTGGACTAGCCATAGCAGGTGCTATTGGTTTTGACTATGCAAACATATTCGTAACAAGCCCAGCACCCGATAATCTTAAGACATTATTTGAATTTGTGATCAAAGGTTTGGAGGCCATGAATTATGAAGAACACACAGATTTCGAATTGATCCAGTCAACAAACAAGCAATATAACAAAGCTTTAGTGCGAATCAATATTTTCAAACGTCATCGACAAGCCATTCAGGTTCGGAATTTCAAGAGACTGCTTCTGCTTCTAACGATAAATTAGTTTTTCACCTTCATGTTCAAAAAATAAAGACAAATGCATTTTGTTGTCCCCATTCCAGAACTCAGCATTAAATGTAATTTTTTGTAGTATATTGATCCTCGGGATTCGGTTAAATTATCGCAGGCTGAACTAGTAGTAATCGATGAAGCTGCCGCTATTCCACTACCAATTGTGAAGAAGCTTATTATCGGTGAGTTGTTTTTTATGAAAGCCATTTCAAAATTCAAACTTTGTAGAACTTTTCAACTATTTATCCGGGATAAAGGATTGAGGAGATAGCTCATTGCTGTATTTGTTTCTTAAAGACATCTAGAAAACCGTAGGGTCAAAATTTTCTTCAAAGATTTGTGCTTTTTGACTGCAAACTTTTAGGACCATATCTTGTCTTTCTTGCTTCGACAATCAGCGGTTATGAAGGAACTGGACGGTCACTGTCGTTGAAGTTGCTACACCATCTTCGTGAGCAAGCAGCTGGTTTGCTGAAAAATGACAGCAATGAACAAGTGTTAGCTGCTGTGAAAGGTTTTTTTTAATGCATATTTGGGATTTCACAGATGAAATTTGGATTATTCATTTTTTTATTAAAAAATTACTGGGAACTTAAAAGCAAAAGATTTTTTAGGACGTGTATTACATGAATTGGTTCTCGAAGAAAGCATCAGATACAAACCAGGGGATCAAGTGAAGTTTTATGGATTATTAGTTATATTTATCTCTTCATTCCACCCTATACCCTATTTTCTGGAGAATGGACTCAATGATAGAGATTGTCTTTCATCTTTTTTTCTAATGGCATGCATAGTTTTAAACTTTGTTTTGATCACATCATTATCTAACCAGCTCCTTAGTTCAAATTCACCGTAGTAAATGGGTTCACCTTTAATTTTAATAAAGCTTATTTTCAGCTGACAGTAACTTCAGTAAATCTTTGATTAGTTTTTATTTTAGATTGAAACTTGGCTAAATCGCGTTTTATGCTTGAGTGCTTGCAATGCACATCGGCTGGTATCTGGAATGCCACCACCCAAGGACTGCCAATTGTAAGTTTCAAAATATTCTTGTGCAAATCTCAGGATTTGATTTTCCATATAGTATCCAAAAGGTTTTCAGGTTATATGTCAATCGAGATACTTTGTTTTCTTTCCACAAAGCTTCCGAAACGTTTCTTCATAGTATTGTGGCGATATATGTGTCAGCACATTATAAAAACTCACCTAACGATTTGCAGGTAAAATTGTGTTATATTTTTTGAGCGCTTAAATAGTTTTTTTTTTAAATTCATTTCAGTAAGGTTCAATTTTTTGAATTAATATTAAAATTCATACTTAACAAATGTTTTCTACTGCAGATGTTGTCGGATGCTCCAGCACATCATTTGTTTGTTTTGGTGGGACCAATTAACGAAACGAAAGCGCAACTTCCAGAGGTTTGCTGCTTGTTTTCTCAACTTGCATGTTTTGAAACAGAGTAAGCAAGTTTTTTCTGCTTCATATTCCTGAAATTCTAAACACCAAATATGTTGCAATGCAGGTTCTAGCTGTCATACAATTAGCGATGGAAGGTGCCTTGTCTTCTACAACGGTATGCGATAATATGGGAAGAGGTAAAAGAGCAGCAGGTGATTTGTTGCCATGGACAGTGTCGCAACAGTTCATGGTAGGATGTAGTTTCGTGTGTGTAAATGAGTACAGAGATGTATATTTCTTTGTGAAGAAATTTTGCAGTAATCATAAAATTTATAAAACTCTCAAACTAGGTTTATAAAAGGAATGTAAGCGAAATTGAAATTGTTCCATGACTTCACTTCTCTTTGCTCTGAAACTGTTAGTTTCAGGATAAAGAATTTCCAACGTTAAGTGGAGCGCGAATTATCAGAATAGCAGTACATCCTGATTTCCAGTGTTAGTTATCTATACTCAAAATACGTGTGTATTAAATGGATTGCCTACTACATGATTTTTTTTTTGTGCTGGTGAGGAATATGATATTGACGATGACCCATTGCAGCACTGGGATATGGTTCACGAGCTCTCGAATTGCTTTTGGAATATTATCATGGAATGGTGCCATGCTTAAAAGAAGAGACAGATTTTAATATGGAAGCACAAGTCAAGCATATCGAGGTAAGCTTTCTCAATAAACGATCATTAGGACTCTCCTGTCATTCAGAACAACTGTATTGGTAAATTTTCAAGGTAATCAGTTTAATGTACTAATCACTATAATTTTGTTTCGGATCGTGATTCCATTTATCATGCCATTTCATTCAGTCTTTTGTAGGTAAGGCAGCCAGTCTCTCTTGCATATTAGTCTTCCATTGATTGCTAGTTGATTCAAGACATTGTCTGTCTTGAATCACAAAACAAAAAAAAACGAGAAAATATTTTGTAGAATCCTGATGCACTAGTATTGCTGGAAGAAGTTGTTGAGCCACGCGCTGATTTACCACCACTTCTACATCGTTTAAATGAACGGCGTGCTGAGAAATTGGATTATATTGGTATTATACATGGTTTTCTACATGTTTTAAAACTTCAGTTTTGGCTCGAAATGTTGCAATGACAATGTTATGTTCAGCTTTTTCACTTATCAATGAATGTTTAAGTATAAATTTGTCTGTTAATTTCAGGTGTTTCATTCGGTTTAAATTTATCCTTGCTCAAATTCTGGAAGCGTGCAGGATTTGTGCCGGTCTATCTGAGACAATCTGTTTGCGACCTTACTGGTGAACATACTTGCATTATGCTGAAGGATATGAATAAAGGTATGTTCTTCTTTATTTTTGTTATTGCTGGGTACACGTCATTTAAAAATGTTTGCAGATGAGGAAGATTTCAATGAGGGTACCGCTTCTTGGCTTTCATTATACTGGACTGAATTTCGACGTCGAATTTTGCATTTGTTTGGATTTGAGTTCAACAAATTTTTGCCGCAGATGGCACTCAGTATTCTGCAGCTGAAAAATAGTGGGATCATAAAGCAATGCAAAAGAGAGGGTAAATTATTGAATTATTTAAGTTGTCGAGTATCGAATAGTATGAGGATATATATCACTGTTATTTTTCAATAAAGTAAATTATAGAATTGATTTTTAGCTTTGAAAGAAAAAAGGACTGAAGGATTTGTACTTAGAATTAACTGCAAAATTGCCTTTCAGTTCTGACTAGAGAGAAACTTGGGTTATTTCTTTCAAATAGTGATTTGTACCGATTATCTCAATATGCACGGAATATGGTCGATCATCATTTAATCACAGATATATTGCCAGTACTAGCTTTATTGTATTTCGAAGAACGATTCGATGAAAAAGTTGGTGAAATATTAATTTTTGTATATCTTAATGTAATTGGTGAATTAAAATGGCTTTAGTTACCTTGACTTTTTATTAATTTTTGATTTCTTGTTGGGGTCTGCCTTTCATGCTAATTTATGAAATATTTACAGTCCCAGTTTTTTAGCATTATCAAATTCTTTTGTCAAGAGTAGGAAAAAATGAAGAGTAGAAATAAAGGATATTGTGAAGGAAATAAGAAGTATTATGACAGGTATATATTTTGCCACTTGTTTTTCGGCGTAATTGGTTTTAATGTTTTTATTCAAGGTCAAACTAAGCACTGTGCAGTCAGCGATTTTGTTAGGCTCTGGACTGCAGCATAAAACGGTGGATGTTTTGGTAACAGAACTTGATCTACCTGCTAATCAGTTGCTAGCTTTATTCAACAAAGCTATTCGAAAACTTTCTGAATATCTCGATCAGCTTTGTATGGATGCGGTACGGCAAGAAATTGATGGCCAGGGAAATAATGAACAATCAGTTGATGCTGCTTCAATGCAGCCTGTTTCTCTCTCTCTTGATGTAAGTTTTATTCGTCCGGCCCAGCATATTGTGTAATCATTGATCAAAATAGAAAGTCATATCATTTTATATTTTGAGGTCATGCTTTGATATTATTACAGAATTCCAAAAAATCCATTATATCGTTGTTCGGAGGTCAAAAAAGATTACCAGCTTTGTCCTGGAAGTTTATTTTTGATAATTTGAAAGATGTATTATTTCTTATTTGTAGGATGAGCTTCACGAAGCAGCTGTAGAAATCAGAAAAAGGCAAGAGAGAGATCGGGCGAGACTGAAAGAAGAAATTGGTCGAGAACTGAAGCAATATGCAATCAAGGGAAATGAAGATGATTGGGCGAATGCTTTACAGAGTACCAATCTGAGGACAACCAAGAAAATTGGCACGATCTTATCTGTCAAATCGTCGAGGTAAACTCGAGAAAATTTTCAATTGTAAATAGAAAATTCTTTGCTGCAAAATCCGGTAAGCCTACGGCTGTTTCAGTTACAGTTTAGAAGAGCAGAGCCTTAATTATTAATGTTTCCATGTGTGAATCATTCCAGGACGGAATCCAAGAATGTTGACCGTGAATTATTGGAAGAAACAAACAAGTTCCCCAATCGGAAAAGAAAAAGAAAAATTAAAGATTTTAAGTTCTGAAGAGGGTACTGAAACCGAGGCATTCAAGAAACTGGTCGGACTATAATGACGTAATGAAACGGGTGTTCTTTTTTGTTTTGTCTTCATTGTTGTTAAGTTTGATAAAGTGACAAAGTCTTTAAGAAAAAACTGTCGTTAGTTGCACCGATATCACAGCAGCATAAAGATGTCCAGTTGATATCTTTATAATTTAAAACATATGAGCGTGAAAAATTGAAGCAAAGAACATGTTATAAATAATATAATTAAACTGCTACGATGGTTCAGTGCGGTTTTCATTTTTTACATCAATTTCTACTGTAAGAAACTATACGACAGGACACAAAATAAATGCAATCCGTAAGAGCGGAATAGATTAAAAACTATCATCGATGAGTAAAGAGAACACATCTCACTGCGAAGTATACCTCTGATTCCATATAGGTATCAAAAATATACTTCGCCTAAGGGTTTCCTATTTGTCAAAAAATGCTTTCGAATCTGTAAATAAGTCTCAAACGTAACAAGATTTAAATAAAAACACAAGGAACACCGCAATGAACAAAAATTATCGCTAAGAAATTATGTCAGGTTACGTCATTCGTGTAGAAGTGGCTATTTCTTCTTGAACACGTTTTTGTAGTGTTTGTGAAACCAAGTTATAAGTTTCCATGAAACGATCCATACACCTGTAAGAAAGGAATATAACAAAAGTGTTGAGTGTTCTAATAACCCAGTAATGGATCCCAGTAAGCTGACATAAACGAAATATTTGAAAATTGAAATTAAGTTTTGAAAATTTACAAGTTTTAAGGATAAATTATGCTTTGTACACACATATTTATAATACATATACTGCTTTTAACTCTTACGATGCGACATAATGGTATCAGGTAGTGAAATAGGGATTGCTTTAAATTATTTTAGACTAATATTATAAATGTATGCACAATGTGCGTTATGATATTTAATGAATAATGATTTCGCTTTGTTTAGCCTCATTTCACTTGTATTTAGTTAAGATAATGAGGAGCGAGAACAGTAGCATGCGAAAAAGATTTAAAAAAAAACAAAACCTACGTCACATCTGAGAAGCTCCTAGATTCTCCATTTTGCAATTTAACTTCTGATGTAATATTATGAAATAAAAGCTATAATAGCTTACCTCTGCAAACACTGTCTCTCGGTATTCGACAAGGCGCTACCTGGACTTGTGATACACTTCGTTAAACATCTCTCCGATAAATCCTCAAATAAGTGCAAAACTTTATGGTAAAATTGGTTTATTATTTCCTTCGTGTCCCATAAAATGAGGAAGAAACAAGAACCAATCTTCCTGTAAAATTTAGTAATTGTCGAAAATTTTAAATCAATAAGTAAAGTAGCTCTGAAAATCCCAAGAACATAAGGTAATAGCGAACTTACAGTAATCATATTCTGGGCGTTTAGAATAGCAGCTTGTTGTTTAACACCAGATATTAAAGATTTCTGCTGTTCTGGTGTTAGCTTTTTCAAAGATTCCACATCTAACACGTGTTCCATTATTGAAACAAGTGAAGAATAAAAAATGAGCCTGAAATTTTTTCAATTTCTATCGAAATCAATTACCATAGGCTTTCTAGATTAGGCATCTAAAAAATAAATTATATGAAACATATGGGGAAGACAATGACGCACAAGAAAAGAACTCCGCCATACTTCACACACCAAAAACAGCCTATCAGACGATATGTTACAGATCCCAGACAGATCAACGACCACTGAAGAATGTATCACTTTGATTTGGTCGGCTTTCTAGATTAGGCATCTAAAGAAAATTATATGAAACATATAATTTTAATGCGATGTGTATTATTAGTACTGGGAGGTGTTGTTGGTAAATTCTTCTTGACTTCAACTACCCGAGTTTTCTAACATTGTTCAAGTGATTATTTCTAGATGCTGTTAGGACGTGCCTTTCGTCCATTCGGTGTAATAGTTATGCCTGTCCGCAATAATTGCCCATGGCATCGAAGTAACTGGCGACCAGTGTATTTTCCTTTCTTGGTTAAACATAAACTTAAACACAGTAAGTTATTCTTTATTTTCATAATATGTGTCACAAAGTTCACACTTTGACTCCGAGTAGTTAAGTACTTATCAATTACTGTTACTCAGAATAACTGAGCCCAACCTTGGCTGCGTTAGATGTCATCACAATTAAAACAAAACCGTTATATGCCGCCTCGTATTTTGCAAGATATTGAGAATATGAAAGAAAGCCTTGCCGAAACAAATGGCACAACCACACTCCCGAAGTTTCTTCCCGATCCATCCTTTAGTGTTTCTAAACCCTGCTGCAAGATTTTCTCATGTAATTGAGCGCAAATTGTCCAATTCTGGTAGCGTTTCAATTTCTTATAGCAGCATCACTACCCTGCTTTGTCTATTTTAGATACGCCTGAAGCGCTGATGAAGTCACGAAATGGTCGTTGCCTCTTAATGCGAAGGATTTTGCGAGAGAAGCCGTTTCTTGGCTGGAACCATCAGTGCACTCCCCGTGAAGAGCGGCCGCATTATCCCTTATAACTGCGAGCACTGTACAGCTTTCTTTATTACGGTGATCTTTGAGGTCCTGCTCTGTAGAATTTTCATTTTGAACTGAAAATCGAATCTAATGGGGAACGCAAGCCCAAAACTCCGAACTGTGTTAGTACTAGTACTCAAAACATTTTATCTTGCTGTGTCATGAATATGATATATCTGGGTCTTTTCAGTCCATTCATACTTTCCAGTTGTTGTTCATACGTTAATCGGTTCCTATCAGTTTTATTACATCTAAAAACCAAGATTACAGACCCAGAACGAGAAAAAATTATTATTCTTAACTGGTCATGCGGTCACATCTCATAATTCTAATTTTTTTTGGAAATGTTATAGAAATGTGCGAAAAGATTTCTTGTCGGACATGTACTTTGTCAAAATAATCAAAACAGTAACTTCCATGAGGCTAAACGCGAAAGGAAACTTTTAGGAAGAATAAGAATAAAGTTAGAATCAACTATAAAGATCCTCAGCATAAAATTGAAAATGGATAAAGAAACGGGAGCTATGCAAATAATATAAAATCATGACACTCCGCAGTTGCAACGAAGACAACAAATCCGAGCGAAGAAACAGGGCGAGACGACAGTGAATTCATGTAGTCAATAAAACTGTTAAAAGTATATATACTTAATTTGATGTGGGCATCCAAAGATTCAGATCACACCTAGAAGGAAGTGCCCTGCGAACTTTCAACTTCTGAAAAGTTTTGCTCAATTTTTAAATCGGTAACATGTAGTAAACATAACAAAGCGATGTGACAATAGGTAACAAGGAAGGTCCATCAATAGGGAGCTGATCGGTCGCCACGTCCTCGTCCACCACCGCCTCGCATTGGTCCAATGCCACTACCGCCACCACCAGGTCGAGGAGCATGACATCGGTTGCATTCTTGTCGGAAACCGAAATTTGTGTTACCGCAGCTATCACATGACCAATCGTTGGGTCGTGGTTCCGTATTAGCTCCAGTCCCCGAACCCCGTCCTGAAAAATTTCCGGATCCAGACAAACGTATAGTATGTAAATATAACACTGAGAAAAATTCCTAATTTCCTTATATTGGATTCATAACAAAACCGAAAAAATAATGGAAAACGTGTTAGGTTATGAAATTAAAAGTGAATATTTTTTAAGATTAAAAAAACCTCTTCCACGGCCTCCTCTGTCGCTACCTCGACCACCCCTATCACCACCACGACCACCTCTCCCTCCCCCACGAGCTGAAAGTATAAAAACACTGATTTATAAAACAAGTAAAAAATCTTAAAGAAGTAAAACATAATATTGAAATGACGAAGTGTCGAGTTGTCTAAAAGTAGTGGAAAACATCAGTAATCTTTCAGAAAAAGTTTAAAGTTTACCATCTCTACCATAGTCATCACGTGGCCCACCGTATCCACCCCGGCCACCCCCACGTCCTCCTCGATCGCCGAATCCTCCGCCAAAAGGTCCTCCCCGGTCTCCCCTGTCACCATAGCCTCCTCGATCATCAAAACCACCTCGTCCACCCCCACCAAAACGACCACCACGTCCACCGCCATCACGATCACTGTAACGACCTCCACCACCGCTTCCATATCCACTTTCATCTCGTCCTCTACCACCGAAACCGCCTGAATTTCATTATCTACATATTTGTGAAAAATTAACAGAACAGATTGAGACAAGCAACAGGACAAATGAAAAATCAACCTCCTCTTCCACCTCTGTCAAAGCCACGTCCTCCACGATCACCACCAAAACCGCCGCGGCCGCCTCTACCTCCACTACCTCGCGAAATGTCTGTCTTATATTTTGCGAAACTAAGGCTCATGCATTGTTCACTTCCAGGAAAACACTGTCCTGCAAACATAAAACATCGTTTTTATATCATTCATGGCATTAACTCGCTGAATGTACTTTAAATGCTAATGTGCCCGATTACCGGCAATCCTTACAGAAATTTAGTGGAAACAATAATGGATTTACCGTTATAAACATTTATTACTCGTTCAGCAGTTTTTGCGTCAACAAATGTAATTGTACATTCGCCTTTCGGTTGATTTGTTTCACGATCAGTATAAATTTTAATCCGAGGTTCACCAGTACGTTCGTTACGCGCTATATCTCCTTGAGTACTGAACACATCGGCAATGAATTGCTCATTTGCTCTACAAAAACAAGAACAACTACATAGCAAATTACTACATATACTTGTTTTTCGATAAATGCTTCAGATTACATATTTTTTGGAGACTTTACTGAAAAAATATAACTGAAGTTTACTACAAAAGCCTGTAGAAGGCAAATCTTGTCACTTTTTACATTAATTTTATTTTCAAAAGCACAAAAATAAATGTAAAAAAATACTACAGACAAGAGTATATTTTCACAAATGGAAAAGCGCGAAAGCAATGGCAGAATAACCTTCAATTAAGTATAAGAAAACGTACGTCACAGGTATTCCTTGGATAAAGACAGTTTCTCGAACTTCGACTTGGTCATCACGTGATCCAACTCCATACCCACCACCAGAACGAGGCCCAATTCTATCTGAACATGCAAATGTGTGAAACAAAATACAATTTACAGTTGATTATTAGTTGAATATATAGGCACACTTATTAGTAAAACCCTCCTTCAGTAATTGTTTGACTCGAAGTCTTAAGGCTGCACAAGTTTTATTTTGGCGACACCCAACCAAATCATATATAAAAACCAAAGCAGTGTAACACAAATTCCCTGAACAGAGAGACACATATATATATATACAATATATCCCACTTCGATAATTCTACCTTGATAGCCTCCACGAGCGCCCGGGCCTCCAGCACCCGGTCTGAAACAACACATTGACCTTTGACCTTGATGAATTGATGATAGTTGCGCTGACGATTATTCTCTTCAGACTCTCGTTAATTATTTTTTTGAGATTCAAAAAAAACTTGTGGCCAGGACACCCCTACTACCTTAACAAAAGGTATACCAATGTGTATCATTTCTCCCAATGTTTAAAAAATCCATATACTCCGACTGAAGAACCCTTGAAACTTTGCAACATGATCAAAATACCCTCAACGGACTCTCTTGCGTAGAAGCTTTAATTCACATCAAATTACGGGTAGTTTCACTCTTTAACCGAGCACTATTTTTCTGAGCACTATCTTTCCCATTGTTATAAAATTTTATAATTCAGAAGGTGAGAGAATGAAACAGAGAGTAATCGTAGTTCTCCCTGGAATCAGCGTCGAATACATATGTAGCACCGCGTTGTGTATCCTATGAAAAGCTAAACCAACATAATTTCGTCAATAATGAACAATACAATAACTTCTCCGAATTTCAACTATTTGTAACCATATTTGTCAAAGAAGGCAAGCATAGACTTACTTCCTACTTCATTTTAAAACACATATTGTTCAGCATGACAATAAATAGACCTAACAGTTGGAACAGTAAGAAGACACACGAAGTGCCGACTATTTCTGGAACGTCATTGCAACAGAATATACCGCTATGCAAAATGAGTGCAATATCAGCAGGAATTTCTTTAAAAACATCATGGTTTTTCAGATTTCCTGCATCAGTAATCTATGACCATTTCATTAAAATTTAAAGACACTCACTCATCCCGTTAATTATTCTTGTGCAAAACTATGCGACATAATAGTAAAATTATTTTTCTTAATGGGTAGTTCATAATTCACTTATTAAGAATTTCTGATAAAGTCGGCAGATCCCAATGTCTTTAAATAGAAAGACCAACTATAGAAGTGATACAAGATTCCATTATGTTCGGTACTTTTCTGCATAATACATGCATGCAACGTGCAATGTCCAATAAATACATGTTACCTAACCTATATATTAACCCATTATAAGCTGAACAATATGTGTCTCAAAAAAAAGTTAACTTTTAGCAAATTAGAAGAAAAGAGACGAACCGTAAATTTGTTCCTGCAAATATTTAAAGACAAATGAAAAATCTGGTACCACAGATTCTCGTGAGCGGCACTACTCACTTTTAAACGCCTCTCTGCTTATAATAATTTATAACCGTATCTTTCTCTCTCTATATCTGTGCAATTATGGTGCACAGAATAATACGGTATAGCACGATTCGTTTTTGCTGGAAGGCTACAAGTTATGTAATATTTTGTTTTAATCAAATTGACACTGCTGGATTTTCTCCATATCACGAAAATAACCAACGTTTATTCCAAAACTCACCTGGGCTACTTTTTACACGAAAATACTTCAGGAAAGCAGCAGGAGAAGACTAACACATACTCTCCTACGATAAGAACTACCAACCTGGCCACAAGATATTCCCAAATATTGGAATCACAGATATAACGTTACTTGGTGAGAATATTAATAAGTAGAAAAAAGTAACTGACCCTCCCCGATAATCATCGCCAGATCCACCACGATCACGTTCATCACTCCAACGACTCGGACGATCTCGTCCAACCCTGTCATCACGACTACCACGATCTGTAAAAAATATTTGACAACACTGCATCGATTAAGCAAACAAATTTAAGCAGAAAAAAAACTGTTCATAGTGGTTGAAAGTGAACATTTAAGTATTGGAAGATGGAAAAACATGAGCTAAACTGAGACAAATATTGCAATAAGATTATCTTCTCTAGGCGCATGATCAAAAAATTTACCTCTGTCTCTATCTCCATAGCCACCACGATCTCTATCATAACCGCCGCGACTTCCACGATCATCACGACCCCCTCGATCATCTCGACCACCGTAACGTTCACCACTATCTAAAGTTAACAATATCGTAATCCAAATAAGGGCCCAGAATACACATTTGAGTAAATATGCTCCTATTCAGACTCAATACATGCCAGATTCTTCACCATATTTTCAGAAGCCGATGTCAATTGAAACTGTATTTTTACTAAGTATGTCAAAATCTGAGTGCTGTAAGCAGGGAGAATGTGTAATTATCTCGGATATATTTTCGCATGAGCTCCCTTACATATTTAAGGAAGTTCACTGGTTCAGCGATAAAATTCTTTTTCAGTAAAATACAATCCTACTCAACAGCAGAGTTACTACTCCCGGAACAAAATACGATGCTTACCTCCATAACCACCTCGACCACCATGGTCATCTTCATAATCATAAGCACTTTTGCCAGTCACAGAACCGCTATGTTGTGTTGCACCTCTTCTACCTCCCTGTGGCACACCATAAACTGGAGCTGAAGCGTTACCGTACGCTGGTGCTGATGCTCCATTTTGTACTTGAGGAGCTCCTGCTTGCGCAAAATACCCCGAATAATTATGAGCAACATTTGGCTGAAAAAAAGTAACAATAAACAAATTTCAGAAACATCCTTAAAAAGGATGTAAAAATCCAAGAATTGGTCATACATCAGCTGTAGCTGCCGGCACTCCCTGTGGCACAACTGTTGGTACGGACCCTGCCCCTGGTGGCGCGACTCCTGGAACTCCGCCCGCCATGCCTGCCTGGCCTACTGCTGCATAATACTGTTGCCATGCCTGCAGGGATTTCAAAAAGATTAAATTGGACAAATACATCAACTTCAGGAATAAAATGCTCCTGCATTGCTGAAAATTTGAGCATTATCCATGCTACAGGTCTATTTACTCCCTATCCTATTCAAAAATGAAAAAAATATCTTCCAGATTTGCGTTAAACTGTGCTTTATCATCAAAGGAACAACACGTCATCTTTATTTATTTTTTTTAAAGAATATAGTGAAGTGACTTTAAGACACTTTTAAGCCTGTTTATTTGATGCATACTTCAATTTTTAACAAATGGTAAAATTTTGGACGGCAAACAATGCCGCATTATTCAGAAAAAGAAAAAAATGAAAATGATAGAACTGACTTGTTGGTACTGTGCTAACGCCGCCGGATCATACTGCTGGTAAGTTGCAGCTACAGCAACAGATGCGTTTGGATCAGTATTTCCTTGAGCAGCATTTGTCGCTTGTGGAGGAAATGCTGCGGCTCCATAAGCTAAAAAGAGAAATGAAATCATAAAACAATGACAACCACGTACTGGAAGTTTGGAAATAATAAGATATAATGATTACAATGCAGAACGATTTTAAAATTAATTTAACAGGGTAAGAATGCAACTACTTGTGCTTCAAAAGCCATACTAAGTTTCTTCTTAAAAAATCCTCTTTCCACATATACCAACTATTTATGACTCTAAAAAATTAGCATTAAGATTATTGCGTAACGTCAATACCAATAATTTTCAGTTTCAGTATTTTAATGTAAGAACAAAAAGAGCATTAAAATAAAAGAAATTGATTGGCAACATCTCTGTTTCTTCAACCGTTATTACTTTTCAGTAGCCAGGTCTACACAAAGCAAATCTTGCCCACTCATCGCAATAAATTCAAACATATGCATATTTTATTTTGGTCAGCGTTTTGACATTGCGAATGTTAACAAGTTTTTGGCATTACGAATATTAAAAAAGGCTTGTTACCATTCGCAACGCCAAAAAAAAAAAAGAGTACCGGCATTTCAAAAATTAAGTAAATTAAAAAAAATTTTTCTCAAAATAATCAATAATTGAAATTATTGAGGCACCACAAAACAAAAATATTTTTATCCTGCTAATTTCATCAGATATATTTCAGAATTATCGACACCACAGAAACGTCTTAAAAAAGATAATATTCCCAAAGTAAAATAAAATATCTGGGACATATGAAAGAGAATTTAACGATCCCGAAATCACTAGACTTGTCATAAAAAGAGGCGTGTTATTTTGTAACACCAAACATCCGAGTATTCGCTTCTTTACAGAGACCCCTCGGCTTATATTCATAGTTTTTCACCAATACTTATTTTTCATTGTTTAGCTTCCTTAAATTATTCTCAAGAGAAAGCTAAACACGTGTCATTTCATATGACTTTCCTATGAATTTCTCCGGCTAATTTATGCAGAGTTCCTAGGAATTAATTCGTTACGCCGCCATAAATACAAAATATAATGAATGAAACATGAGTGAAACGGAGGTGAAAACCAGCAGATATATAAAAGTAGGAATAATCCACAGCCAATTTATGTTTTTAGAACTTCTAAAACAAGAAACTCCCAAGACGACATACAGAGCTAGAAAAAGCGATAAAAAAGACAAAAATCCAGAAAAAGTGTTTTTAACATTTCTGGAGATCTTTCCGAAAATGGAACCGACTTGAAGATTGTTGATGCCCACTAGTTATAAATTTCTAAAAAATGCAAGCAAACTAATTCAAGTAAATTAAAAAGGACCGACCTGCCATAATGGATGTTCTTTTTACAGGTATTATTTGATGGTAATACAGAAACAGTTCTCCACGTCACGCAACTCGAGTATTACAGAGAACAAGAAGTGTCCTAGGCACACTAAAAATCGATTGTTGAATTACAAAACGGTAAAACTGGATGAGTGCCAATTTTCGCTCCTCATTCTTCCACCCAGGAATTCAATCCTAACTTGAAACGTGGTATCGAGAGATTCTAAACGTTTATCTACGCGCAGTATAACTAGTGATTCTAGCAGAGACACCTTTCCTGCATGAACATTGAAAGCCCTTCAAAAGTTTTTTGAAGAAAGTTGGAGTTGCAACTGTTGTGACAAAGTACTCGACGTTTCTTCAAAAGAATGAAATTGGAGTAGGGACCAACAATAGAGAGATTTCGCGCCCTAAACGGGACATCATCGAGGTTACGTCCATCCTCTCTACCTTCCACCTTTCATACTGTGCCTATAACCATGTTTTACGTCTCAATGTATAACTTTCAATCATCTCGGTATGCTACGATGGCACCCTTACGTGTCTCATGACTTCAAAGCATTTAATTTTGCAGTCCTGACACAATTGTCTGATTGCGATCTTTCCTCTTCCTACATATGCGTGGGTAGATGATTATTAACGTGATAGCCAAAGTAGGCCCATTGAAATATGGATGCTAAATTGGCGTGCTGATTAAAGGGTTGGGTTATAGAATTTGGTATGGAATGAATAATGGGGGCGAGGGAAGGGGGTGTTTAGCAAGCAGACAAACAGTGTGACATGCAAGCCAATGTGGAAAATAAGTCAGAGCATTGTAGCAAGCAGACAAACGATATGACATGCAAACCGATGTCGGGAAATAAGTCATCTCATTGTTTGCTGATGGTTTTCGAGAAAAGTATCATCATTAGAACATACAGTTTCTTGACAGATAAGTAGATGAAAACACAAAAATATTTTCCGCTATTGCAAATGTGTTATAAAATAAACGACTTTTTCCCTCCCATCCTTCCCCAACTATTCAAAACTGTTGCACTTTGTATCGCACCGTATGTACACTGACTGATAAGTTACATATCATAACTTTACCAACATATTTTACGGGTCGAGTATTTACATCCGTACGCTTGCAAATTACTTATACTATTTGAGGTAATTACATAATTGATTGCTATTATGAAATTTTTATATGTGACTGTAGAAAAATCAAATTACGTTTTTTTCGAATAGCTAAAAATAATTTGTAATTCACTAGTTATTGCTTCGATCGTTGTTCAATCACATACTGACATTGTATACAGAATATAAGTATTCTGACCGTAGAGCGCATTACCATAAAGAGATGATATTTGTTCGGTATACTATTATGTTGATGAGGCTTTTGTTGAATTCTCCGAATTATTAAATAAACGATAACAAATAAATGATCCTTTGTTCATTTTTAGTCACTTTTGATTTATAGCTTTTGATTTATCTATGTACTTGCAAATTATTTGTACCAACTCATTTAAGATAATTATAATTTGCAAATTGCAAAAGCTTAAAATATTATCGCTGAAATTTTGTTTAAAATTTACAGGTGTTGTCTATATTTTTAACAGTGTATTTCTTCTAAAGTTGTATTATTAATCCGCTTCACTTTAATAACGCAATTTGCGAGTGAAATCTAAATCCTTTGTTGTGAAGCTATTTCATTACGAGTGAGGCAAGGAAGTTTACCACTATCAGTTTTCTTTCAATTAACCGAATATCCGCTGTTATCAACTCCAGCAGAATAATCCAAAATCGATCCGATTATTAATTTTTCGATGAGCTTCGATTTACTCACAGCACGGTGCAAAGTAGCATATGCAAATCATATTTTGATATGCAGCTAATTCATCAATGAAATCAAATAAAATAGTGTTTTATGATATCGATTCCGTGTGTTTGTTGAATGGACATATTGCTATTCAATTCATTGTTTACATTATGAAAATAACGAAATTTTCGAAGCTTTTTGTGCGTCTATTATTTATTTGCTTCCGAGATCATTTACTCCTACAGATAGTATTATCTTCACTTGAGATTGAAGCTATCCAATAGAAAGAGATCATGAAGCAAATATCTTGGCACTATAAAACATCCTGGTTTGATCTTAAGTATAACAATAATCCATTAAATGTCACTAAAATCACAAAAAGATGGAGATTGAGGAGAATTAATGCTGATATAATGATGGTCTTTGCATTGCTTGTTTTGTAAGTAGACACTTTGCAATAGTTATTTGTAGATGTCATTAGATGTCATCACAAATCGTAGTGTCTCTGCTTAGCTGAAATGTAAGATACTCCATAAGTTATTCTTTGTTAGATACTCTTCGGATTATCGCAAATTAAAGGAAATTTTGTTTTGATTTGGATTTCATAACAAATAGAATTGAAGAATTTTCATACAATTGATAATTGCACGATTTTTGTTATTTACTAATGAATTAACACTTTGCTTCTACTAAAAGAAGGATAATGAAGACTTTGCAGATGAGAGAACTCCGAAAATTTCGCCATTTAACTTTTTAGCAGTACTTCATTGTCCATGTAAAGAACATAATATTGTTATGACTGTTATCAAGCATATTGGCATTCATCACTTCATTTCAGTTGAAATGGGATATTTTGCATTATACTTAATCAGAAATAATTGCTAGCTTTTATATTTTTGCTGCAATTATCTCCTTTCAACCGAACCATTTTTTTTAATTTTATGGGAAATTTTTCCGACTATCCAATCGTTATTTTAATGTAACTGTTTTTTCTGGTATTCCCTGATTCGGATCCATTTTTATGACATTTGTGAAGAAATTAATAAATGAATGACTTTCCTGAAAAGCTCTCATATAGAAAAATTTGAAAGAACGAATCAATGTAAAGAAATAGAAAGAGAGGAAATTTTAGGGATATTTTATCATATCCGGATATCGCTAATTTCTTATGCAAATTTATTTTTCGCGATTAACCATTCATCGTGTGTATATGACCTGTGACCGATCAACACTATTGCATTCTTTTTTTTTTCCGCCACTAATCAGCCATTGCATATCATACAAATATGTATGACTCATGACTATTGAATACTTTCATTATGCTTTTATATTTTCGCGCATAATTAATTGTTCATTATGTTTACATAAAATATGACCGGAGAATACTTTGATTACATTCATAACTTTTTCGTGACAAACTAACTGTTCATTGTATCATTTTCAATGCCTTTCAAAATCTTACTAATCGAGTTAGAAAATTTCTAAACAAACTTTTAAAATTTGTAGAGAAGTCCTAATTGCATTTCAAAACATAATTGCTGCCACATTTCTATCTTTCTATTCGATTAGTGACTCAAATGATGAATGTTGACAAGAATTGAGATTTTTAACTCAATTCCTATTCATATTTCATCATTTATTGTCATCACAAGAATATGGTCACATTTTATAATTGTAAATACCGCAATTCTTGTAATGGAAAGTATAAAATATGAGTTTAGCCGAGTTTTCATTGTTGTTTTTCCTATCTCTTTATTCCCTCTAGTAATACTATCATTGCCTTCTGAAACTTCTCGGGTAATTAATGCATTTTGCTTCTCTCATTTGAATACTATGTGAAAATGTAAATATGGCGATAGTAATCATTTTAAAACATGAAGCATATTATGAATCGTGCAAATACTTCCAGCGGACTAGACAGCCTAATAATCCGCAGACAGAAATGAATTCGCGTAACGCTCAGGGATGCCTTTAGCTGTCAGCAATTAATTATAGCATTCACATTCCCCAACTTTCTGGTACGAATTATCTATATGTTGCCTTAAAACTAATTTTCCATAAAATATTTGAAATTAAAATCTTCCGAATTCTAATTTATGAGCAAATTTTAATGAACTTCATATCTTCTAACATTTTTGACCTGTCTTATTCTATGTCTGTTTTATTAACAAAAATGAAAACTAACAAACGAATCATCAGCTCAAAATTCCCGACAATCTCTATTTATAGTAATGTTGACGAAAATTTTTAAATATCTTTTTAGACTTCAACAACTTTGCATGTGTCTAATTAATTAAGGCCAGATATCGATATCAGATAGTTTAGAAAAGGCATGGAACAGGAAACGAAATTTCGTTCGATTTGGGATTATTTCAGAACCGAAAATACTGAAATATTTTGTGCCAGATGTTAGAATTGTTCTATGATAAAGTTTAAGCCATAGGGTTATTCCCGATATTTTGTTAAGAAAAGATTTTTTTCTCTCACCGTGCTCTTAACTAAATACTTAGTATATATACTTAGTCGTTACAATTGACTGCCGTACTTGGTGATGCTGTGATGACAGCTGCTCATTTTATAAATAAACATATTTGCTTGAGATGGATAGCAAAATTGTTTGTTTTGTCATAATTATATGGTATTTATCACACATGAATGAAATTGACAAACAGCTCATGTTATTACGGAGTTAAATCTCTTTTCTCAACTTTTATATTTGTACCACCACCACGTGGCGGTTATTTATTACCTCTTAGCACGATATATTTTAAGTGAAATAATTGAAGTTAAACGTAATTATTTTCGATATTATTATTATCCAAACGGCGTGATTTGCTCATTAATAATAAAGATATCTTAATTACAGTGCAAATATGATCCTGTCATTAATATTCTACATCATGTAAGTGTATTTCTTTTCACGTTCTTACAAATTAGTTAAATTAATTTATTTATAAGAATTTTTCCATGATTTATCAGTAATTGTATTTCACTCTCAACTATGTTTTACTTATAGGCTGGTTCATGCTAATGCTGTCATCTATACCGAAGCAAAGTCTGTATCGACGTCAAGTTCTTTAACTGTCTTCATTCAACATAATAAAACTGTTTGCAAAGTTCAGGTAATACTAGAATAATTCCCATGTATTTATAATAATTCAGAAAAAATTTCATATCTTGTGTCAAAATTAGGCTTACGACTGATACCGAAGCAAGGAATGTATGATCCTTAGAGGATCATATAAATTGGTGCCTTTCTCAGGTTAGGAAAGCCAGTAGTACGTCAAGTTTGCAGTAATTTGCTTGACCACATGGCTGAAGTACTTACTTCTGGTGTCATACTCATTGATTTTAATTTCTAAATAGGCAAGGACAAGTGGTAAACAAAATAATGAACTTTATTTTGCAGGACGGTGTCCTCTCGATCAATGATAAAGTGGTGGGTAATTTAACGGAGGAGCAAAACGAAGAATTAAAGAAGTTCATTAACGAGACAGAAGAACTGTTCATTCAGCGCTTCCATAATGTAAAGTTATTCGTTGTTATGGCGGTATTCTTGCATTTAGTTATATGAAATGAAGGGAAAAACAAATGAAGATTATTATAAACATTAAGAAATCGAATACGGCTAACCATAATAAGCTTATGATTGGTGCACTTTTAATGAGTTTTCCTTGAAGTTTTCCTTAATGACTTTTAATGAGTTTTCCTTGAATTCACTATCAAGATTTGTTTTCATATAATTTTAATTAATCAAGATTTAATCTTGACTTATATCTTACTATGTCTTACTTGACATTTGTTCTGGAAAGGTGTCTCCTTATGATAATTTATCGATATATCATCAGATAATTTGATAAATGAATAATGATTGACAACTTCATTTTCAGATTATTAATAGCATTTTTGAAACAATGAAGAACGTTTGGAACAATCCATGGGATTTTTCTTTGGGCTTCTTTTCTCATCCCTCAAAGCGAAAGGAAGATGTGAAGGAATCGAAAGAAAAAATGAATAAAGTAAAAATTACGGAAGAAGGTGTTGATCCTTTAATTTTTAACGTTTGGAATATACCATCATTTTGTAAAGATGAATAATTGCTGTAATATGGTTGGTTGGTATGTTGTAATGGCGCTGTGATTCACTTTCATCTGTAAGATTTTAATTCGATGTTTTTTGCTGAAAAATTGTATTTTTTCGAAAAATTATAACTAAATCATATTAAGCTATGATTTACTATATTATTATGTTTAATATCTTTGCTCATGTAAACAATACACTAACAGTTATAAATAGACAGAAATGAATATTTAATTCATTTTGTCATTATCCGTATTACATGAATAAAGAAACAGAGCATTATAGTTTTTGTTTACTTGCATGATTTCGCTCTAAGAACATGTTAAAAAGAAGTGAAAATATCATGTATGGAAATTGCTAGATCGTCTAATGAACCCATCAACTAACGAAAGCAGGACCTATGAATAAGAGAATTACTAGTAAGTTATAATCATCAGTTCTGTTTATCATTGATTAATGGTAATTAATGGGTTTCTCCTGATAACTAGTGACCGAAATCAATATATTGTAAAAACATATAAATTAAAATGTTGTAAAAAGTCACATTTACTGCCGAACTTTTTCCATTTCTCAACATTTCTGAAAGTTTTTGATGGCAATATGATGGTATGGCATATGAAAATGCTATTAACATGAATGCGAAACCTGATGAAAGTAAAATATGTTTGGGTGGCATGCATTTTTTATCAGTCTTCAATCATTATTTAAAGACCCAACCACTAAAAAGGCTTTATGATTCATTTCAAAAATTTTCAGATCTTTCTGACAATACAAACGCTTAGAGAGTTGCAAAAAAATCTCAACTGTCCCTATTATATTTCCCCCTTTTTGCTATTCTTATTATTTGATTCCTTAGTTTCGGTAAAAACATATCTAATCTGAAATTAGTTAAGTCAATTTCAATGGGTATATTTGTAACAAATTCAGTCATGTAAGTTTTATTCCATTTACAAATTCTATCGATCAAAGAATCCACTGATCCACCATAATTACCTATTAATCTGAACATTTGAGAAAGTTTGAAAATTTATGCATAGCTTTTTATAAATATAATTTAATTATTTTCAATGATAAGATTAAGATTTCACCCTCATAGTGCTTTTATCAAATAAATAAATCTTTTTTCCTAAAATTCAATGTTTCAGATCGTTAATAGTAATATCGTTTGGCCTAGCTGTTGCACTTCCTACTTCCGTCCCCCCTTTATTATCCGTTATGGCAAATGGTCTTATTTGCACTATTGTGGTAAATTTATTTCAAAGAATTTTCAAATTTCTATTAGAAATTTTCAAAATAAAAATACTGAAATTCTTTAGCAATTAAAATAAAAGAATCAATGAGTGAGTGGTCATTAAGTGACAGTTGGATAGTTATAAAAATTAATTAAACTGTGATTAAACTATGATTGTAACAAAAGCGCATCTCTAATAAATGAGATTTTCTAGGATGGCAAAATTTACGTAAACAATGTATATAAAAGTGATGCTACCATGAAAAATATTGAGGAAGTTAAAATTTACAATAAGCAAATGCGCGAATGGACAAAATCGCTCCATGATGCGATGTATACGGCATGTTTTATATGATTTTTGCATATGTGTTCCTTACATATAGCCATGAAATATGAGTCCATCACCTATCCAACTATTCGTTCGTTTCATATCGGATCGCCTCGATGCATTCTGTATGATCAGATTTTTAAATAGAATCAGAAAACAGGATAATGTTCTGTCTCAATCAATTCATTAACTCTTATCACAGTCCTATCTAATTTTTATTAAAGGTCGAATTTTAAGGATCGAACTATCACAGAAGCATCTTTAAGACACACTTCCATGTTGTTTTTTTTGCAGACTATGAAAAAAATGATAAGTGATATGTTTGGTGATCACGGTTCATTTTGGCGACATCTCCAAGGACCATTTTGGGAAGCGGTCAATGCATATGGACCAGATAGTGATGAGATGAATCCAATATTGATGCCACTGAAGCAAGAGCAGAGAAAAAAGGTGGTGTTACACATTCCGAAAATATTACCTTATCCGGATGCACCTTCTTTTTGTAACTATGATGATGAAGTGATTTCGTGATATATTTTTAATTTAAGGATTATAATCAGCATATAGCTGATTATAATCTTTCAATTAAATATAATCAGCTATATACTGATTATAATATTTTTGAGAATATTTCGGCAGGAAAAATTCGCAGGGAGTATTTTCTTTCCTCTATTTTCAGATTTTGATTAATTTTAGAATAATCTTAAATTGGGCACAAATATGGATTTTAATTTTGATTAAGTTTGAAACTATGCTTACTATTCTAACATCTAAATAAATTTCAATTTTAGTAATTATTTCAGTCGGCTGGAAAATAAATTTCAATAATAATGTGAGTAGAAAATGTAAAAAAAATACAATTTTCTATTATTGGATCACTGGAAAGCGTCATGATAATAATCAAAATGGAATTAATATGCTATAAGTTTAATGACAGTTTCTCGCAGAAAGAATCGTATCTTCCGGATACTGTATAGATTTTTTCATTTTCTGCTTTTTCTCTTTTATCCTTATAAAAATTGAATGCGAAAAAAACTGAATGTGTTTTTCAGGAAATTTTAATTAGTTATCTATCAACATAGAGAAAATATTTGAGTTAAGCTTTTTCGTGGAAAATCTTTCTTCTTTTGTTTGCGGGTAATTAAGATAATTGTTGCAAAGCTAATACAGTAAATTATTGCTTTGTTAGAATATGTCCACTAAAATAAAATCTGAAAAGAGTGAAGCACAAGTAGTTATGTCCATTGCATAATTTGTATATTGTTACTTCTTGCAATCAGGAAAATAACTTACCATTAGAAATGTAAAGCTTGCCATTCGAAAACTTTTGCGGTAAAAAAATGAGCTAAAATTAGAGACAAAAAAAGTAAAATCGAAGCTCTTTGCAAATTGAATACAAATATTTGTCAATTTTTCGAAAGTTCCAAAAGATACAGAATATTAATAACAATTAAATATATTCTGGATGCTATTATTTAGTATTTTATTCAATAATCCGTGCGATTCTCAGATTACAATTATATATGAATTTGTTGCGGTAATGAAATTTTCTCGCAATCGGAACATTTTCGCTCCATAAATTTCATTTTACTCTTGAAAAAAGTAATTTAGAATCAATATATACTTCCTTTAAATATTTATTATTGTTGTTCATTAACAAGTCATTAATTATCCTTTATAATTAATGACTTGCACAATGAAATCATTCATAGAGAACTCGTGGCTAGTTGCATTACAGTGAGAAGTGAAGAAACGAAATTAGGATGAATATTTGTCAAGTATTATTTCAGATTTAGGAAGAGTTTGTTCCTTATTTAAACTACAGTCTCTGTAGTTTAAATAAGGAACAAACTGAGTACGATCAATTTTGCGAATATTTGCTGAAAAAAAGGAATGAAATCTATTCTAGTTCTTTCTACTGATTTCTAATTATGGGATCAATTCGAGTTAGATTGCAATTTCTATATCTGATTATGATATTTATCATTCAAGTAATTGCGATTGCTTTCATATTGCCCTATTTTTTTCCTAGTATATATTATGATAATAACATGGTAAGATATTACACCTAATTATTGTCGAAAAAGAACATGTTCCTCTTCCCCCCTCGATCTTTTAGAATTTAGTTTTGAATTTCATTATTCGATTTTGATAATAAAATCTAAAAATTAAATATTTCGTAATGGACAAATAGAGAGGAAAGAACAGTGCAGCAAGAGAAGGTGAAGAGAAAAATGAATTAAATTGATGCGAATTGATGCGAACAATTATAGCAAACACTGTTTTTGTTGTTATCATTGTTATCATTACGGTTTCAATAATTCATTGACAAGTTAAAAACGGAAGTCATCGTCCAATTTCATTTAAAAAACATTCTCAAATAACAATCATAGAAAATGTGTTGTGAAAACTATTTACAGAAATCGAATATATTTTCGCTTCGAGAAAATCAATTCAAGGAATCATATTAAACAAAGTATCAAAGCATGGAATAAAGTGTAATTAATTCATGTAGTTACCAAATAAATTATTAATTTGCATTATATTGAGTTATGTAATCTCAAAAAAGTCAAGAATGAATTCACACAATCAAGTTAGTGTTTGATTAGATCATTATCACTATCCTATTATCACAATCACTGTCACCGATATAATCATTTGCAACTATTATCAACGGCATTAATTGCTAATTACGCATTTTTAATTAATCTTCTATGAATCCACCAAAGCCTATTCTAAATATTCCGGAAGAAGTGTGATGCATGGAAGATCGAATGAAGTTAACATTCCGCACGGCAAAACCATTTAGTGGTGATGTATTTGTGAAGGAAAAAAAATTATTGAAATGACCTCATTACATTTTAAGGATTTGTTTGTTAAAGACATAACAAACCAACGGTATGGTTATTTTGAAATATTTCTTTTTTCAACAATTTTAGCCAATATTTCGTGTTTAAGAATAATGAAGATGGAAATATGGCTTTCTCTAAAGTAAATGTCATTAAATTTATGAATAAAACTGACCATTTATTTCCAGCTCTCTTTCCATTGTATGCGTTCAAAAGGAAAATGTTATGAGTGAGCGAACTGTTAGTGTTGAAAATGATTTTTCAAATCAAAAATTAAACTGTCTGAAAATTATTTATATTTCAATTATATTAATATTATTGATTGATTTGGTTTTGATTGTTATCATAAGCAATTTTTTTGCTTTTATTTGAAAGTTATTTTAAAGCGCTAAATTTAATTTTTCCCTCAGTATTCAAAATTGCTAATAATATAAGAATATTTGTTCTCCCCGCAGAGTAATAAAATTATATGTTTAAAAAGATCCATCCTTTAGCTTTCAATTTGTGTTAAATGGGATATTTCGAAAGAAGAACGACTCAGATATTTGCAAATTCAGATATAGAACAAAAAAGTGAAAAAATAGCAAGTTCAATTTCGAAATTTTGAAAATTACGAAGCATTGCAAAACCGATCGCATCATTTCTGTTAGAAAATAAAACTTCAGTTAAAGGGAATACGGTAGATTTGTCAGCCGATAAAAATTGTTGCGTTAGATTTGGATGAAGAAAAACCGATTAATACAGAAAGCGCCTTATCATCTCAGGTAAAATTTTGTAACAAATTGAATCATATTCGAGATAATCTATTTCATCGTTTTCTGTTTTTATTATCTCAGGCAAAATTTTGTAACATTAATTTCGCCCACAATAAATTTTCATTTTTAAAACTTTTATAATTCGATCATTTATTTGATCGTTGAAACAGTAATCAATACGTATACAATACATATATCATCACATTTACGCATTAATTTACGTTATATTAAAGTAAATTAATGAATTAAGTCCATAATTTCGTTTATCATAATTTCAAGAGTAAGAAATGTTAAATGTTAATAATTTTTATTTTTTTTAAGCTGGAAAACGAAATAACAAAAATGCTACATAATAGTGGAAATTTTTACTTGAATTTATCGATTGTCACGAATTTATCGATTATCGATACTATTAAATACAATCATTTGTCTGCTATTTATCATAGTGATTAGAGGATTTGTTAAGATGATAGTGTGAATGAGTGAAATGATTGAAAAATTACTTCTATAAAATGAACAGATATTATTTATCAATGTGCTCATCTTGACTACTTTCTTTTAGTTCGAGTTATTAAAGGATCATAATCAAATTTTATTCCATCATTTAAATAATTCTTTAATCTTATCCTCAATTAACTCCATTAATACTATCTTTTAATTTACAAAATATAACCGATCTATTCGGTTATTTTGTAATGAATTTTGTGTTTTACAAAATCAATTCTCTGCATTGTTCTCAGTATTTTTGTTAAAGTAAAAGATTGAGAAGAATTCATTTACACTGAGAGGGATAAATATTTCTTTACATCGCATCATCCCTTCTTGGTTGTAAGCTTTAGCATCATACCAAACACAATTTATTTTATCCATCATTTATCACCATTATCAGAACTACACAATTTTTTCTTATTAATTTATATCAGACTAAAAAGTGTAAGAAATTGAGCACAATAGAAGTTAACTAAGTTTTATAATTCACTGAGTTTATCTATCGTTGTGAATCGTTAAAATGACAGCTCTAACTTAATCTGTCAGTATTTATGTATTACTCCTCTAATTTCGAGCTCAGTTTCCTGAAAAATGGTAGTTTATATAACATAATATTTTCCCAACCGATTTTCAGCAAATGAATCCAGAAAGCTTGAAATTTTGAAATTTCTTAAAATTGCAAGAATATATTATTGCCTGTTAGAAATGAATTGAAATATACTTTAGAAATTTTGGTTTTTATTCAAAGCGCTAAATCATTTAATTCGTATGAACCTAAATTTTAAAAGAGAAGTGTTGAAACCACTTGCTGCAAAATGATTAAAATTTTCGAAGAGTGAAAATATTTTTCTATTTGTTTGTTACTTCCTCAATTCAAATCTTTAAGCCTGATAATGAGCTTATCACCGGATAAATGATGCACAAAAATAAACTAACTTATCCATTTAAAATTCGAATTTTTCTCTATTGAATCCTTTATAGCATAAAATACTTTAAAACTCAGTCATTTACACTTGTCGGAGCAGTTAGAAATCTTGACGGGGTTAAATAAAAGCGCTAAAGTTAAGATCAGTGAAAGAGGAGTATCGTTTTGTATATGACAGTTGCGCATTAGTTTGTGTTATTTCAGAATTCTTTATAGGTACTGTAATTCTGAAAGCAAACATTGCGTTAATAAAGGATTACATGGATAAATAAATTTTGTGATCAGGAGTTTCAGACTCTTTTGATTCAGAATTATCTCTTTTGATTTCATTAAATTATTCCTTACAGTGATATATAAAAGGTTTTGAATGAGGATAGCTTATTATCTCATCGTAGCTGTTTTTTAGAATTTTCATCAATCTTCACTATCAATTTAATTTGCATGGATGGCTATCATTCTTTGTTTATTACTCGTCTACGTTACAATTTTCCTAAAATTGAGATAGTTTCAACTGTTTCTGCAAGTAATTTTCACGTTATTGCACTGTGTTTATACTTTTACATAATAATATTTCATATTGAATGAATATTGAATGATGTTATCATTTCCATTATCACTAGCAGAAGCAAGTGAAAGAAAATAAACATTTTCTGATAATTATTGCTTTCATGTTGTATTGATCCTTGATGTTGATTCCAATGTTGTTGTTAATAACGTTCGTGACGATGCCACACGCTGATTACGTAGCACACGTTGTATAGGACATACCAGTTCGATGTGTTTGTTCAAATAACTTTTCAAGGCAAACGATTTCCCGCAACCAGGACATTTATACTTTTTGATACCTGCAATAAGATGAAAACTTCAATTCTTAAGAGAAAAGAAATTCTCGATAAAAAATAGATGATAAAAAAACTGATGAAGTTACTAAACCATAAGCATTTTAGCATTTCTCTATTTTTTTTAATTGATTTTTAAATTCAGAATTTACGACAGATTTCGGATCGTTGATAATACTTGTCAAGAATTGTATTACAATAAAACAGGATGGAATAGAATAGAAAATATTTCAATTTTTCAGTAATTTCATCAATTATTTTAAATTTTTTTGCCAGAAAAATTACTCATTTCAATTGAAAAAAATTAATTGATATGTAATACTTAAAAAGACAATAACATAAACATCAATCTATGTGCAATGAGGCATACGATAATTTATTAGCTTATATGTTTGGTAAAATAATACGAAAATGAGAGGATTCTAATGGGGGTATTATATGATGGAAAAAAGGGTTATGGTGCTAACTTGTAGCTTACTTAATCCCACTTCCTTAAGCTTTATTAAGATTGCATTTTTGCAACATCGTTTGGTAATTTTATTATAATATCATGTCCCTCATAACTCTATCTTGGCCAAAAAATTGCTAACTTTTAGCTTAAGAAGATCCTATAAAATATTTCAGTAGCGTAGAATCAATTGTTAGAGCAAAAAAAAGACTTACCGGAATGAGTATGCATATGAGCACGAAGATTGCTACGATCAGCAAAAGCCTTTCCGCAATGCGCACAACCGTACGGTTTTTGACCTGTATGAGCACGCATATGACCTTGCAGAAGCCATGGTCGTGAGAATGTTTTACCACATTGCGCGCATTTATGTGTTGCTTTGTGAGTCAACATGTGCATGCTACAAATCTTCGATGTTTTCATTCGTTCAAGAATTATCAGTTTGCTGGTGAAATTATATTTTAGAGAATATGATTTCTTATAAGGTGGCAAAAATTTCGAAAGATTTTCCGAAAAATATGGATTCAGAGGAAATTGAAACTGTTGTGACGTTATATATAGAATAAAAATCAATATTGTTATACCTGAGCGCAGGCATGCTAACATAGACCCGATCACAGCTGGGGCATTGCTTCGCATAGGGACTATCCAGAGGTCGATGGGTTTGCTTATGTCGTGATAAGTTGGAAGTTGTCGCATATGACTTACCACATTGACTACAAATTAACCTGCCTGTGGCTGAAGTCTAAAAAGTGGAAAATATTTGCCAAATTAAATTATGTTGCCATAAATTATCACGATATGAAAAGAAATTTCTTGGAAAAAAATGGCAATTTCCTTCCATAACTAATTAAGGACGAATATCCGACAAGCAAAAATCTGACTATCTCAAATGCATTGACATAGTTTGAATATTGTTTCTGAAGTTCAATGAGTTCATTCAATTGATAGAATTTTAATTTTATATGCACTGAATTACAATGTGCAAAATGGACCTCCTTATCAGTGCTCATTTCTTTCCTACGTTTCGATCGTCCATCTGTTGATTGCAAAGCATCAAGCGTGTATCTTGTCGTACCGCCTTCGCAGGTTTGATTGTTTGAAGTGGAAAGTTCCATTTAAAAAAGAATTAAGTAAAGTGGAGTATCTTCCAAAGATAAATTGAAATTTTGAAATATTAAAATTTTATAAAAACACTTGACTCACCTTAGGAAAACTCCTTTCAGATAATTTTATATTCATGATAGTTCGGGATGGATTCGTTTTACCCAATAAACTTTCTATTGAAAATGCATCGATTTTACAATTTCTTGCCTAAAATATATAAAAGTAATAATGATTATGCCAATTCTTACTACGGCTTTTATTTTCAATTATTCTAATTTTGAAGAAAATAAATTTATCTTGTCAAGATGCACAAAATACTATATAATAAACCAATCCAATATGTACCAATATACAATACAGATTATCTTACTTAATTGTTTTGCTTCAATTAAATAAGATTCTGATTTACCAACATAAAGTTTCTATTCTCAAAAAGTTAGCAAGTTCGAAAATTTTAAAAAGAAATAGTAGGGTAATATAGGTTGCAGTATACCTATTTATTTTCAACTGATGTATTTTAAGTAATTTTGAACTAATCTTTCATTTATTTATTTAGCATAAATTTTGTTATTTTAGTCCCATTAATAGGCTGAACGATCTATTATTAAATTTAAAAATTAAAATTTAAAACACGTTACCAGGATTGTCCAGTTACTCATTGATTTTTCTTAGTTTATACAAATCATAGAAAGTCTGATATGAACATTTTGAGAGTGAGGTTCAGAAGCTATTGAATATTTCCGTTACATTTAACCAACAAATTGATGTGACATCAATGATTGGAACTAATGATATACACAGTGAATAAATGTGCTATGTTGCTCAGGTCGATTGGTTTAACTTCATATAAATTTTTTAGGTAGGATTTGACGAATGAGCGGGTGGAGAATGGGTGCAATAGCTCAATCCTTAAGGTGAATTTCCTTCCTTTCTGGTATCATGGGAAACATAATTGGTGTTGCATGTATTGGCCATTCGTTTTATGGAAAGATCTCAATTACTTGAATCTGAGAACTTTTGAAATACTGCTCGTAACATTTTTTTTAATTTCAACAAAATATATTTTTTTTCTTCTGAAGTATAAGGGCAGAAGGATGGCAGAATGATAGGATGATTATTCCCAGTTTAAAATATAATTAAGAGAGTAAAAGTTTTCATTTAATATGTAAAGTAAAAGAATTTCTGACTTTGTATATAATAGGTTGTAATAATGAAAGCATAGCTTAAAAACTATGTCGATGTTACGAGAAACGTTTATTTCTTCGGCCTGATTGTTAGGGCCTAAGACTTCATCTAACTCTAACTCTACAGTGTTTTGTAATAATTTCGATCACTAAGCCTGTTCGGTTATTCAGAGCAGCATTTTTTTTAAATGCTGGTGTGGAATTGGTTTAAAACACTGGTATGAAATTTGCATCTCTATCAGTGGAACTGGTTTAAGATGTTATATTTTAAACTATTCAGTTTACTTAATAATAATATTCACAATTATTCTTTTACTTCTATTAACTTAAGACAGCATGCAATCAAATGGGAAGAGTCACTGTATCATTATTTTATTACTTATTAATTTAAATACCTTTTTATTTTTTGAGAAATTCTCATCATTACTTGAAGTACTGGGTAAACACAATGATTGGCTGTTTGTTTGTGTTCTATTAAGTCCATTTTGCAAATACAAATTTAGATGTGGTGCCAAATCTGAAAATGATATTGCAGAAAAAAAGAAATATTATTTTGATGAATCTTTAAGGCTTACTATAATAATTGCTTATTTAAACTGCTCTTCAGTTCTGGTGGCGAAGAAATTCATTCAACTACAGTTCAAGTGATCATACATTTTCTAATATATTATCAAATACATAGGCAAACAAACAAACAAACAATGGAACAAACTGTTAAATATAAAAATTCAGAATTAATAATTAAATATAAAGCACAAAATAAAAATAAAAACAACAAATCTCAAAAGGAACTGGAAATAATTTCCTGAGACTTCTACTAAATCTTACATTTTATCCATTTACATTGACATAAAAGATGTTTTATATAAATGTGATTTTATATAAAATAAATTTTATAACTCACTGCATGTGTCTGTGTTACTGCATTTTGCAAGAGCATTTTTAGGTAGCTCGATAGATGGTCGTGAGAATACAGGTACTGCAAAGTGTGACAGTAAAAAGGGAGTAAGTAATTTGGATCCAGATTCGACATTATTTGTAGTGCAAATCATGCTGGAAGAGGGGGTGGAGAGCTGATTGAGAAATTCTTGCTTTACGGTGGAAACTGGTCGCAACCTTGGAGAGAAATTCCATTCATCCAAGACTGTAGTATTTTTCGGTGCTGGCGATGGCCAGTTCGACATTTGTGGTTCTGAAATTTGAAAGCTCAAATATTGTGCAAAAATGATACGATAATACTTCAGTAGAGTCTTTTTGTTAACGAAATTTATCGAATATAGGGAGGAGAAAAGGAATTTTAATATTTCAAAATTCAGATATGTAACGGTACATTTTAAAAAATTGCATCATTTTTGTAAAAAGATTTGCAACATTTATTTGAAATATTGTAATATCTGTCAATTTAAAATTAGAAAATCTAATTTCTACAAGTTTTCTTTCTTCAAAGATTTTTATCTCAACAATTAAATTTACAAGAACAAATTTTGTTAAAAACGAGCAAACTATTGTTGAGCCAAGCAAATGGTGATCCTCTTCTTTTATACATAAACCTCCTTTTTTGCCCTTCATACAAATTTCTTCTTCAACATATCTGACAATTTTTTGGGATGGATCGGAACGGACGAGAAAAAGCGGTATGTATGGATAGTTAGTAAGGGGGCGTCCCACCATGGATTGGACTTCTTATTGGTTGATCTGTCCATGCACAGCTGCCTTTCACTCTTCCAGAATTACGGATTTTCTGAAGAGGAAGGAGGAGAGAAAGTCATGATGTACAAAATAAGACTTTTCGGCCTGTTCTTCGAAGAAGACAAAACAAATTGGTAGCAACGTTTCAAACAATCATTAACTTCGTTTTACAATCACTTCTAAGTATGCATCTATTAGCATTTCAAGTCAACATCAATACCGCGACATATTCGTGATATCACTTTTACAATACATGATATTTATTTGTTTCAAATTTTACCATCTGATTTTGATGAATTAAAATTTGAATTTCTTTTAAGCAATCGTTATTTAATATCTATGGACAGTTGAAATAGAGTAATGATGATTGAAATTTTGGTTACGAGCTATTGAAGTTGAACATGCTTAGGGTTGCCAATGAATATCAAACAGATGGGTTTGCGAAATGGCGATTGAGTAAGGTCTGCTAAGGAAAATGATTGATTACAGTGATGCGAAATATCCAATAGTCTGATGGTGTTATTTTGCTATTGAATTTGCCGCTGTTTATCATCAATTTTTTTAATCGCACATATGGCTATATCTAGCATAAAAAGATACAGTATTATTAAATTATCACTAGTAACATTTCATCCATTCATGATAAGTTTAAAAGTATCTTTGTCGAATAATTAATTTATCATCTAATGAGAATCCTAATTCTTTGTTGCATTTCACGGGATATTTGAGAATTAGTTCTTTTTTTATGTTTCAACTATTTTATTAATTATCGCTTATCAAAACTCAATAATGAGAGCAGCTTTTAAATTTAAATGTTTGTAAAATTTCCATTACTTAACTAGTTTAACTTTTTTGTTTCTCGTAATAACTGCTGCAAGCCGATAAAACGTTTGTGAATCTTCTAATCAAGCTATCAAATCGTATTGTTTAGTCCATCTGCTGCATAGAATTGTTTTCTTCATTATTTAAAGTACGAAGAAGTTAACAAATTTCAAATGAACCATCTTAGTAAACATTCATTGGATTAAATAGTTGACCTTCCAAATTCATCTTGAAAGGTTGGCCCGTGATCTTCAACTAATTGCTTGAGTGGTTCGATTGCATCAAAAGCGTCATGTGATACAGCAATAACTCAAAGCCTTGTTTTCCTGTATACTTCTCACTCAACTCACATTAATCTTGAAGAACACCTGTACCTATATCAATGCTTATCTAAACCTCTTATCGTCTTTCCACTCAAGTAACCTTCAATTATAAGTCATACACGATCCTTAACCTGTTATTCAGTTTCTCATTTCATGCATTCTATAATTTCTACTAATTGAACAATATTTATACATCAAAAAATTGCATAAAAATGTTTTATTATGCCATAACTTTATAGCAATCCTAAAGATTAAAGCAAATGAACAAATACCAGCTTAAACTCTATCAGTAAATGTTTCAAAATATTATTAAATAATTTTTTTTACCGTACTTTTTTTGATGAAATTAGTAAATGCATGAAATTTGAGTGATTCATGGAGATTTTTGTTGAATTTTTTATCAGAAATTCAAACTGTTAATTAGTTACTATGCACTGTTGAGATCTATTAGTGAAATTCAAAAGTGTTGTTGTTTAAGCATAAATAAGGAAATCAATGCAAATTATTTTTTGCTAATATATGGCATTGTTTGTTTCATACTATTAGCTACAGTAACCGGGCCAGAAAAGTGTGCAGATGGTTGTTGCGGGTTGTCGCAGGTGTTGACCCCTACGGCCTCTAGATGCAACGTTACGTAACCCTACCCAATCAATTCGTTCACTTCTCATCCACCAATTCCTTAACCATTTTCTAACAAAAAGCATAAGGCATCTCATTTTCATCTTTCCTTCCTCCTTTTTTTATGGGATTTATCAATGAAAGTATTACATGTTGGTGAATTATTATGTTATGCGATGTTGAAATGAATTCATTTTTGAATACATACAATAAATAAATGGGTCATAAAATTGACCAGAAAGTTGAAACAAAGAAGGAAGCAAAATTAAGTAACAGATATGTTAACATTTCCGCTAATCTCTGGCCAAGGACTGTAATAAAATGAAAATGAAGTCTGTTTTATGAGTTAATTCATTATTATTTGTATACATACTTAAATCAAAATAGTTACTCCATTAACTGCAGAAGTGTTTAGCAAGGAGATGAAGAAGATGGTACTTGAAGTGATATTTTGTTGGGCGCTAATGGAAAGAAACATCAGGCTGCTTTTCCATCAATCTCTTTTCATAAGATTGTTACTGGTAAAGGGTGTTGAATGCTGTTGAAATATTTGTTATTCAAATTGAAAATTTTTCAACAAATATTTAGGGAAAATGAAAAAGCATTGTCAACAACAATTCATTTAACAATTACGGCAATTGGTAATTTCTTAAAGTTATTTGAATTGGATAATACCAATTCCAAAATCGCTTAAATTAATTGAACTTTATGTTTTTGATGTTTTTCAAATTGTAACAAAGCGCTGAATCGATTTATACAAGATTGTTTTACCTTTGATTATCTCATTTCATGATTATTATCATTCTCATTTTCATTATACGCGTAAATTATCTCAATGGCTTAGTTATTACCAAAGGAATGGTTTACAAAACTGAAAAAATTTGTCAATACCTTTCATAAATATATGGATTTCATATATTTCCGAAATGACATTCATATAAACATCGCAAAAACTTTTTCTTCTTCTTTTAAAATTATATACCTTACAGCATAACATTTCCGGAAAAGATCAAAACGAAATGTAAAAAAGAATTTGTCATCAGATGTAAATCAAATTATAAAATGAAATCTTCAATTTCTAAATTCAAGATCTTTGAAAAGATAAAAGATTCAAAAAATTTTGTAGACATACGGAAATTTATTTTGTAATAATCCCAAGGGTCAATTATCTGATAAGAATATCCTTCAAGATTATACTCAACGACTGACTTTAAAAGACTAGCATATTTGATGATCGGGGAGAGGCCGTTTTCACTACCGACGGAAGACATCATTTTGTTTACAGTAATTCCTCATAATCAGAGGACAATCTGGAGGATAAGCTGACTGGAAGAATTGTCAGGTTGTCAAAAAATTGTCAAATTTTGATAAGCTTCCTGAGGGTTCACTAACATTTCGTTATTCGTCTGCTCATCCTAAAAGCAAGCCTTTTAATAGTCACTCACTCTTTATCAGCTCAGAAATCAGTCACTTCCAAAGCAAGCTTTACGCTTACTGCTTGAGCTATCAAATTAAATAATTAGAAATTAACTTGTGGACAATTTTACAAATCTATGAAAATTTCGTTTGTTTTTAGAATTGAGCGTGAAAATTGCAAACAAATAAATGACGTAAATTTTTGGATCGAATGATTTCATTAAATTATTCAAACAAATATAATTTTAAAATGAAAAAATTTTGAGTCGGTAATATCAAAGAAGAAGTATGGATATCACAATAATCCTTTCAGTAGTGGTATCAACACCTTGATGACATGTTCAAACATATATTTCCATTGTCACCCTTGGAACAGATTGCAGATCGTTTCGGTAATGTCAATCTGCGCCCTTTCTTGAAGCATTATGTACTGAGGTTAGCTATACCCCCTGTAGCGTATTACTGTTCTTCACATCCTTCATAAAAACAAATAACTCAAAAAGCTGACATATCATTCGATATTATCATTCACATTCAATTATTGTATGACATATTATTAATTAGCTATCATCAAAAGTTAAAAAACATTCCGAATATTGTAAATAAAGTATAATTTGTTGTGTTGCATTTCATAAACAATATGACAATACACAGGTAATTGATGATGATATTATACAGTAATCGTCATCACCTATTTACCATTCACCTTTTTATCCTTCATTTAACTGATTAATTAAATTTTATCTACATCAGCCTTCTGTAACTTGACAGTGGGAGATCCTTTGGATAATTTGATATGAATACACATATATAGAAAATAATTTAACTACATGGCATTACTAATGCATTCGTTTTTTGTTTTGGAGTAATTTTTGAGGCTGATACGCTTCTATTAGAAATGCAATGAAAGCTATCTTAAATGATAGTATTCACAGATTGAACTTTAAGGTAACATTACAACGAAGCATTATCAAAAATAAAAGATTCTGTCGATAATTTTTACTCAGTTAATTCATCCAAGACTTCAATTTTCCAAGCGAATATTTTTAAAAGTTAATTTTGCAAAATACATTCCCTTGCCAAGTATTTTTTTTAAAGGATGCAATTCATTGAGTAATCTTGTGATTGTTTAACACAGCCGCGGAACCTTAAATTTGTTCGAAAAACTACATCTCTGCTAGCTGTGCGCATATTTTTCATTTGTTTTAATATACATGCAAACACATTCACAAAGTATCGTAAATTTTTTTATGCAGATAATTTTAGCATATTGCATGACATGCATTTGAAATTCAACCCCTCACACTATCTCAATCATGCAAGATAATCTTGCACTGATCAATGTATTTGAAAGTTTTTTGGAATAAATGAAGGTTATATCAAAAGTGTACTGCATTTAAAAGTATATTCATCAAAAATACTTGCCAGTTATTTTAATTTTTGCATACTTATATAAAGTAATAAAATCCTCTACTGTTCCAGTATGATTTTCAAAAAGGAATTAAAATTATGAGATGATTTCGGGGTCATTGACATTGACAGGATCGATAAAAATATTAGCATTAATAATAGTGAATGCTAAATAATAACTAAAGAGTAAGAATAAGAATTAATTTCATTCTAATTGCCTGCAATATTTTAATTTACAATAGAGCTACTGAATGCAATTGCAATAATTTTTTGCTTGTTGTTGACTGATTGCGCAATCATTGAACACATCTTGATTACCAATTAGTTAAACGCTGTTGATCCTAGCGTGAATAAGCGCTTTTAAACAGATGTTCAGGAGTATGGAGGCTTGACCTTGTCTTAACCTCTGTATCATCTATTTTCCCTGAAATAAAGAAATACTGATCAACCGTTGCAGCAATATTATTCAATTCTTAAACGATAGTTAATTAATTCGAATTTACGTTAGTTGTATCTATCAAGAAAAGAAAAAAAACATACTGACAGATTGTTAGTTGGTTGAGATAACGTATCATTGATGATTGAATCATACCGGTTTATAGATAAGAGACTTTGAGTTTACTGTCACTTACAACAAACCAATATAAGCCGGGTGTTTCGGTGATTTATAATGCAAACATTAGCATTCACTTCAGAGAATTCTTTTACAGCACCAATGTACATGCACGACATCCATGCACATATA